>JBBMOE010000047.1:2564740-2860047 GCA_037975065.1 Chaetodon trifasciatus | reverse complement strand
CAGCCCACCCCCGCTCCCCCACTCCCTCTGCCCGTCCCCCCAGCAGCTTGACGTCAACTCCAACCCCAAACCCAGCTCCCTGCACCTGCCCAAACAGGCCTCCCCGTCCGACGCTTCGCATGCGGCCCTGCCCGAAACCAACGGCTCCACCCTTTACATCAAACCCCCGCTCGTTCTTACTCGTCACGATCTGTTCCTGGGCTCCCCCAAACCCCCCAACACCCCCCTATCTGCTCCCCCTCCATGGGCAGCCTGTGCCTGTAGCCGGGAGAGAGGAGCCAAGCTGACTAGGTAAATACAGAACCCTGCTTAACTCGTACTTCCAACACAGCTCACACACAAACGAAGGGAGGCCCCACGGGTTGTGCATCCGTCAGTCATGGAAATCAGTGCTCTTTAGGAATGCCATTATCAGATCCATCTTTAATTTAATAGCCACGAATCCAATCCCTAACTTTCCATGTTGCCAGGATATTCAGGAGCCGGTTGCCAGGCAACAAAGGAAATTCAAAGCTTTCAGCGCATATCATTATAAAAGTGGGCGTTAATGAGTCATACCAGTGGGCCCAGTCAGCCCAGAGTGGTAGACTGCAAGATCAGACCTTGAAAAGGACACGGTGATGTACGCTGAAGCGCCGTGAACAGCAGCGTCAGTCGATGACATCGTTATGGTTGACTTTGGAAGGATGCCCACAGATGCTCGTGTGCATTGCTCCACCCGGACTTTAAATCCGAGCAGCTTCAGTCATCCATTCATGCCTCATCTGCTGAGTGAGAGCGGGCTGACAGTCAGTCAGAGCATAAACTGGTTACGGTGTGACCTTCAGGCCCTCCTCCCATTGGCATTCTGGCTGCGCTGCGCTGTAAAAGTAAGGAAAATCCATTAAGCCATTAGGGTTTATTTGGGATTTTTGAACTGCTTCTGCTGCACTGCAGTACAGACGACATGTCTGTCTGCCACAGTGGTCACTCAGGCAGTCTGACATTGAACTATGGGTGATCTCATATTTCTTTAATATGCTAAGAGATTTGCAGGGTTGCCATATCATTAAAGAGCAGTGAGATGCGTGGCCGGCTTGTAACTCCTGGGTCCCTCGCTCTCTCCTCAGTACCCTGAAGAACAAGGAGCTGTCTCCTGTGATCGGACAGAAGGGAATCCAGGGAACAGTGACCTCTGGTGGACAGTCGCAGCACTCTGAGCACAGCCCGCACACCCTGAGGAGAGGTAATCCAGCCGTGTGGCTTCGCCCACTGGGGAATGAGACAGTTACAAGATGCACTTGTCGTGTCAGATGAGTCAGTAAAACGTGTTTCACTTCATTGTTTCCCTGCATGGTGCTGCACAAAAGAGAAAAACGAACAGAAAATCCAAATAATCTTCACACAGTGAGTCAGCTCAGATGCTTCAATATCAGACAAAACACTTTACATCTGACACGAGGGCAAAAAGGAGTTCAACATAACATCTTGTCATTTGTAACTCTGCTTGTCAGGCTGCAGGATTCGCTTCTGCTTTGATTTTTATCTTTTTTTTAACCTGAACAAAGCTAACTGAAGCACAGTCAGCCTTTAGTTAAACCACACAGACCGTCATTCGTCTCACAGATCCATCTTAAAACCCATCATGCCTGCAGCCTGTAGGAGACCACTCCTTCCAGCTGTTCTCCTGCAGTGATACAGCTCTGTCTGAGCATCAGGAGCTAAATATCATCGCAGGTTTGTAATATTTCTATAACGTTTTTCTCGCCGGTCTCTCTGCAGCGAAGAAGCTGGCCCCGATCCCACCTAAGGGCCCATACTGCCAGACAGGGGCCATGTCCGACCAGTCGACAGGTCAGCCGTCTCCGGTCAGCCTGTCGCCCACTCCTCCAAGCACCCCTTCCCCGTACGGCTTCAGCTACCCGCAGGGATACGCCACCATCGGCTCCCCGGGACAGATCGCCCAGATGGCCAACGCCCCGTCCCTCTCCTCTCCGCCCTCGCTGGCCGGGACCCTCACCAAGGCCAGGCCGACCCCCAAGCCGCCCCGGCAGAGGCCCAACTTACCTCCCCCTCAGCCCCCCACCACGCCCGGCACCAGTCCCCAGCCTCTGGAGCACTCCACGGGTCTCCTGGATGGTTTGTCTCCAGGGGAAAGCATGTCCACAGGTGAGGTGTACGAAACAACACATCACCTGCGTACACCTGCACGCCACAACAGGACCATCCATTTAAGCTTAGATTATATTTCACTTATCCACAGAAAATACAGTTTACTTTTCTCCATTTATCTGAGCCCAGTCGTTACTGGTTGCTTTGAAGAATGATTTTGTGTTTTACATAAATAATATGGCGTCAGTCAACAAATGAGATGTATTCTTATGATTCAAGCTTGTTTACTGAAGAAAACATCCACAGTCAGAGAAGGAGAATAATTAATCTGTACTCAGCAGACAGACTCTATATTTTAATTATAAGGATGAGACTGGTATATTCTGCATTTTTCATTGTTCAGCACATTGCATGAAAAGACCAAAACCAACAGTGAACTCTCTGACACTGCTCTGTGCCATTTGGTGATGTTTATCTGTGTGACACTTCTCAACATCAAAGTGCCACATAAGACATGAAATGCATGAAAACGACATATAAAAGATATAAAAAGACACATCTAAATAGGATTGATATTATATGAATAATATAAACTGGAACAAAAAACAGATAAAACAGGAGAATAAACACTGCGGTGCAACATACGAATAAAGAATAGAGCTCCATTGTTTTCTACCAGCCACACCTCCTTCATTATGCTGTAGTTTATTCTGAAGATTTCTATCAATGTACCCACAGGTCACACTGAGAGGCGGACTAACGGTTGGTTTTGGTCTTTTTGTGGGATTTGTTTCTTAGAGAGTGACACCACACTCGTCCTTTAGGCTTGATCAAATCAGTTTTTTACTCTTTTTATCTCCATCAGCGTCTCCAGCAGGTTCTGATCATGTCTTGGTCTAATCTCCCCGTCTTGTCGCCTGCTCTTATTGTCTCACTTGCAGCGGTATGAGCCGAGAGGTTCAGTGTGATTCTGTGTGTGAGAGGGACTTTTAGGGTAAGCAGGAGCTCCTGTGCTAAAGCCTCACCCCCCCACCCCCCCCGACCCTCTGCCATCCTGGCCGAACATGGAGCCAGCTCACAGTAGGGTGAAGCTGCCGGTAGACGCAGCTTTCTGTCTGATTCTCTGCTCTGCGGCAGCCTCACTCTCTCCTCATGGACCTCCTCACTCTCTCCTCATGGACCTCNTCTGCGGCAGCCTCACTCTCTCCTCATGGACCTCCTCACTCTCTCCTCATGGACCTCCTCATGACTCCTCATGGTGCTGCTGAGCTCGGTCCAGCTCTAACCCACTCTGTTGCATGGTCGCTGAGACTGACGCGATGCATGGCTTACACGGGCGTGTCTGACAGGCCGTCCAGGGCCGACGCCAAAAACCTTTTCAGCCCTTAGGATTCCTCCCCATAATGCCTTGCTCCAGCTGCCCCCCACCCCCACCCTCCCCACAATGTTGTGCCTCACTGCCCACCACTGTTCCCCAGTCAGCACACTTCCTGTCTGTGCAGTTGTTCATCACACTGTGGACGTCATCATCCTCACAAGTGACAATATATTAGTTTATACACCAGTATAACTAACTACATTGATCCTGAGCTGTCCGACTTGGACAGCGTTCACTGAATTGACGAGTCTTTGTTTGAAACGGTCATTGATCATGTCTGAATCAGGTGGAAGCAGTACGGATGCACGATATGGACATTTTTGCCAATTTTCAATACAAACATAACGATACTGATAGGAGCACCAGTTTGACCTTTATTTTTAAACTCTGAAACCTTCATCGCACAAATTGCCTCATGTAATTATAGAAATCATAAAACACAGATTTGACTGCAATATTTTTGATAATTAAAATCTTTGTTGGTGCATTTTTTCCAAAGTTGATAGATGACTGAACACAGTATATTGTCTATCCTACATCTCATACATATGAACTTGCATTAATAAATGCACATGCACCACATGGCCAAAAGTATGCGGACGCCTCGTTACATACTTCTAATGGTGCAGCATACAATGACATTTTAGATAATAGTGTTCTTTCAACCTGATGACGTGAACAAAGCAGCTTCAAAAAGAGTCCTGACCTCGACCACATCCAGCACCTTTGGGTTGGGCTGGATCACGACTGTAGGCCAGACCTGATCATCCACCATCGGTGTTGGAGCTCGCTGATGCTCTTGCGGGTGAATGGGAGCAAATCCCTGCAGCAGCTTCAACATCTGGTGCAACACCTCCTGAAAGACGAGGAGTGGAGGCTGTTAGAGATTAGTCACATTAATGCCAACGGTTCTGAATAAAGTGGGCGTGCTGTCCGGGTGTCCACATACTTTTGGCCATGCGGTGTGTATAGTAAGCTGTCTTGTACATCGTGCATCCCGATCATGCATTTTTTAATTTATTCATACTGTGAGTATGTTTTGAACCTATGATGACCCACATGCTGTGTGTAACACCATCCAGCCTCGATGAATCCACATCTGGAATGATCTGTTTCACTGTTTCTGTCCACATCAGCATTCTTTTAGTTTACCGTCCTCACATCCTGCCTGTGTCTCTGCTCTGCCAGATTCTCTCTGCAACTTGGACATCCCCATCATTAACGTGGAACTGGACGGTATTTTTGACTTGCCCCACATCTCCCCCTTCAGGAACTCAGTGGCGCTGCTGGAGTCGGCCGGCGGCCGAGCGGAGTCGGAGGAGGAGTCTGAGAGCACAGTGCTATGACGCCACTGAGTTCCCCCGCCGGCTGATTCAACGAAACTCAACGCTACTGCTGCACCGTCTCGCTCAAAGGCCCCTCACTCATTCAGTGACCTTTCACCTCTCAAGCCTCACTCTGGATGCCATCGTCACGCCTCACCTGTCCTCCATCCAGAGGGGTCGACGTGTAAAAACAAGCTCGTCTAGAAAATAACAAAAAATGCCTGAAAGAAATCTACAACAGTCACGAGGCGTTAGCGACGGCGGCGTCAGGGGACTCGATCAGACACAATCTGACATTTTTACGTTGGCTGGAAACACGTTTTTGTTTTTGTTTCTTTTTGCCTTATTTGATTCACTTGCAATATTGCCTTTAACTTCACACATGAGGCTGGAAACCGGCCGCTGGAGGGACGAGCGCTCTTTGCTGCTGCTGCTTCTCATGAGTGAGTTTTAGAAGGAAGAAGAACACCGGACTGTCCACCTGTCCCGCCATCACAGGCCGTCTTCCTCATTCCCCCGCTGTTTGTCTGCCATCCCGCCCTCCTCCTTCATTCCTCAGCGGCGTCAGCTGAAAATGCCTCGTTCTGGCGTGTGGTGGCAACGACCCCTGAATTTCTGTCCCACCTGAGCGTTCACTGTGAGTGTGCCAGTATGTCGTTTTGGAAAGTGTGTGTGTGTGTGTGTGTGTGCGTGTGTGTTTATATGTGTTTGGTAATTGTTCTATATGATGTTGCACTGTTGGTGTCGTGGAGCATAAACAGGAATGCATGTTTTAGACATTTAGGAAAATAACTACCAGGTTTGCAAAGAGGTTAAATGCCCAATCACATTTTCTCTGTATTTACATGGCATTCGATCAGGATATCAATCACTGAATATTTATTGTTTATACTGTACATTTTCAGAATATATGATACAATAACTCTATATATCAAATCAGATCATATTTTGTATCTACAGGAGAGCTATAAAAGGACCATTTCCTCCAGATAGAATATAGTTGATGTAGTCAGGGAGCTGTTGAACATATGAGATGCATAGTTTATGGAAGAACAGAGTGGAAAGGTTGGAACGGCTTTTGCAAATGCAAAAAGTCTCGTTAGCAGGGAAATGAAGAACTCCATGTGATTACACGTGATTATTTTGGCAGCAGGCGAAGTTTCATGGGACTTTTCATTTTCCGTGTCAATTAACAGACATTTGAGTTTGAAGAGCGGCGAGCTGAATCCACAGAGAGACGACAGCGGGCAGGTTTGGAGCTGCTGTGCCTGGAGTGTGCCACCAGAACATTTGCTTAAATTAATGATTAAATTAAGTCCAGCCCACGGAGCAGCGGCAGCAGGAGCTCTGTTAGCAGCAGCTGTTGTGTGTTGGCAAGAGTGCAGCCAATCAGAGCTCCTGCTGCTGCTCTGTGGGCTGGACTTTACTTAGAGGTGTCCTGTGGAGTTACATGGAGTACATTTGGTGTTTGTCTGAAACACCTGGTGTAAATCCTTGACTTCTAATAAGATATAATATGTTGAATTTATTTCCTTCCTCAAAAAACATTTGCAAAGCCGATTTTTAAAAAATATTTAGAATAGTTTACGTCAGTGTTTGCTTCTCCCTCTCTTGCTGAACGTCCCTGCGCGTTACTGCCACCAACTGCGGATTAGCGGAATGACGGGAAGTCCGCGGCGGGATGTCATTTCTGTCCCACCTACTCATGTTCATCCTGAGTCGTGCTTGTCTCTCAGCTAAAGGCTCCACCGTGTTCACCAGCCGGTGGTGTGGTGCTGGGCAGGTGGACGGTGGGTCTGTGAGAGCTGTGAGAGTCAACCAGTGGCCCTCTTACATACACCTGTGTTGGCCAGGCTGGACTCGGTTTGATGTGGCGCGTTAGCCGAGCGCAGCAGCGATTTGTTTCTCCATTACAACACTTTACGACTCGTCTTGAGTCCCTCATTAGTGCCGTTTACTGTTGCACTGTGCAGTGGCTGTTGGCAGCCAGCTAACTATAATCAGGCTGTTATGATTCAGCTTATTGACGACATCAGATGACGTATCTGTTACGTCTGTCAATAACAACGTAGGCGACGTATTTAAACATGTCGCCCAGTCTTCCCTGAATGCTGACGAAGCCCAGTCTGACATCACTGCAGCCTTCACAGACGCGACTGGTTGACTTGTGATGGATATATAACAGTTTTTATTGTGATTAAACAGGTGAACTAAACTTGCTCTGATGGCACACTCCAGCCTCCGTACACCTGTTAGCTCTGCGTGCAGGTACAAGATTTGGTCCTCCTGCCCCGAGGTATTCCAACATCCATCATATCATATCAAAGAACTGAAAACAGCCACAGTCCCAGAAAAAAAGGTGCTATTTTTGTCAGAAGACACAACCAAACTGCAGCCCCAGTGGAAAAATAAGCACACTTCTTTTTGTGACAGTGCAGTTTCAGTTTCCGCCGCCTCACCATTGCAGTTTGTAGGAACCCTGTCTGACAATGCTGATATTTTTGGTCTATATTAGTGAACCAGAGGCAAGTGCAAAGATATGTGTATATGTGTTTATTTTGATGAGAGTATTTATACAGATATATTTCTGAATACTTTTTACTAGGTCTGAGGAGTTGTGATTGTTTCCACTACACACGGATCTAATCTGAGGATTTAAAAAAGCATTGAAACACGGGACCAGATTTCCCTGCTGTCCTATCAAAACCTTTTCAGGAATTCAGAGAAAACTCGGAAATCAGTAAAACTGGAGCAGAAAGGTTTGCGTTGGACAGCAGCAGTTTGTTATTTGCCTTGGGGTGGGTTTTGCTGTGACCTATCCAGATTTGTAAGACTTTTCCTTTTTGTCCTGAGAACATCACTACACATGGCCTCCAAGTCACTGTGCTGCTCTGCCGTCCTCTTTCTTTGAAGTGCGATATTATTCACAGGACTTCTGTAAATACTGGAGAGTCTGTACATACGTGTTCTGTATATACTGACGGGGGAGAAATTTAAATATATAGAGATATATACAAATGCTGTATTGAAAAATATAAATGACGACGAACATTTTAACATTATGCTGAACATGTGATGTTCTAATGTTGCTGGTTCGAGCACAACGTTGCCACATTCACATAAATAACATCGAGTAGACTTCGCACAGTAGAGACTTTGTGCTGCAGTAGCTCTCATGGCTCAAGTTTAAATCTAGTTTGTAGATTTTTAAAGAAAACCTGCTCATAGTGCTTGTGTTACAGAAGAATTAACCTCTTGAACCCTGATTTCACTAAAAAACGTGCACGTCGTTGCAGCTTCACGACGTCACGATGTCTTCTGCGTCATTTTCTACATTTTCCAATCTGCTGTGTTTGATATTTCCGAACATGTTGGGATCTTATCTAGAATTTGTGAGGGTTTGCACCGTGTTTATCCAGGCAGCCTGCAGCTGTGATGATGGATCAATCGTAGGATCCAGGAGGGTTTAAGAGGTTAAGAGACTCTGCGAGGAAAGTGTCGATCACCATCTTTTAGTCTGACTGTTCGACAGAAGATAACGAATCTCTTCAGTTTCACGGTGTGGCTGAAACAAAGATCTACACACTTATGTCCAACATTTAAAAAAGTTTTCACAAGCAGAAAAACTACAGAATCAAAAGCATTTCAAAAAGAACATTTTCTACAATTTAGAAAGAAATATCTTAATCGTTTGGTCAAAAAAATGTTCGAAAATATTCAAAAATGACCATCAAGATTTCCTGAAGCCCGAAGTGACGCTCATGCTAACTAACTAAAATCAAGCTACTCTAACCGAAGCTGAGACGAGATGTTAAAAATAACCAAATAATCAGTTATGGAAACAGCTGCAGATTAATTTTCTGTTAATCTATTGATCGTCTAATCGTTTCAGCTCCACTACAATTCAAACCGAGAAATCAGCACAGCGTGAAACGCGATCGGCAGTATTTCTAACCTTGGTGTTTAAAGAGAAGCTGGATGCTGAGAAAAGAAACGTTCTGGTCTGAAGTGGCTGTGCTGAGGTGAACGGTCTGTCCCGTCTTTCCTGGATTTCTGCGTTACAGCGTGCCGCTCTTCGTTTTGTACTAAAGGGTTTCAGACTAAAGGTTGTACATACGGTGTTCATCAAACACAACTTTATTGACAATAACCCTGTCGAGCAGAGACAGTCGGCTAAGACTCCAGAGACAGTTTCCAGTGTCACAGCGTTTACGAGCGTGCCCTTTGAGCACTGACATGCGAAGGCCTTTTTTTACACGAACAGGTGGAACGTAGCGGTGACAGACGATGTTCACCTCACAGCTCGTGCTGAAGGCGGACTGTGTGTGTTGTGGACATAGTTTCAAGTGGGGGGGTATTTGATAAAACGGGGGGTTTGATTCGACATTGTCCTGTGTGAAACTCAGCAGCATGCTTTCTAACCATGCCTATGAAATATGTCTCATCTTTGGTCCTATATAAATGTGCTTGTATTTATTTTTTATAAGTGAACAGATCGACCTTTATAAAAGAAGAAGAATTCAGTGCTGCCCGTGACCTTTTGTAGTCGAACTCTCGGTTGTTTTTCATGATTTCCTGTTTGTTTTCACCTCGTTTCTTCTGTGTTTCGTTGATACGGTACGTTCCACCCTTTTTATCCAGAACAAATAAGGAAAGCACATCCGGCCTCTGTCTGGAAATCAAACATCTTCAGCTGACATGATCAGAGAGGAGACTGTGCCCAGAATACTGCACTTTCAGAGGACTAGAAGCTCCTGTGACTTTACACTGAAATCATACAGCGAGCAAGAAAAACCGAGCTGCACACAGGTCTGTTTATGTTTGTAGATTACACTTTTCTTTTCTTTTTTTTTTGCTCAACTTTAAGTTCCAAGTAATGGGGGCCAAAACAAAAAGGGAACACATACGTGATCAAGACTTTAGAGTTCTTTGTGTCAGATGTGGTGACGCAGCGGAGTCTTTAAAGTTTGGGGTAAAGAGGAAATGCCTTTTCTTGGACATGCTATCTCCCGGTCACCAAGTGGAACACAGTGTATAGTGAGATAAAAATAAAATTAACCTCATCCGAATGTTGAAACTATTAAAAATGTTTTTATATTACTTGGATTTCCTGTGCTTTTGTTGTAAATGTTGGTTCGGCGCTCCGTGCTCGGGAGCGTTCGGTCACATCCGAGGTGCATTATGAAGGACAAACCTTTCTGCAGAGGCATGAAAACATTTGATCACGTTTTGGATTGCAAAGTAAATCAAAGTTTAAAGTGGCTGACGGTGACAGCGCTGACATGCAGACCTCATGCTGTATGAAAACTGCTGAAAACATCTAAACATCAGACGCGACTTAAGGGTCAAAATATATATATGACCCAGGATAAAACAAAGAACCACAAATGTCACGAAAGTCTTTAGGATTCATTATTTGTGCACCAGAGGATGTTTGATCCAGTTCATCCAGCGTTTTCACTAAAAACTGAAGACGTTACTCTCATGGCGGCGCTTGAAAAAATCAGAAGATCAGCGAAGTTTTAGGATTCAATACAAAATTCTTCCTCCATCCAATAATTCAAATATTTCAGTCCGGAGAAAGAAACTCAAACAGCAGCGTTTCTTTCCAGTAACGATGGCCAGTGTTACTCTGAATGATCCACAGACCTCACTGTCAGCAGTTTCCATTGCTGCGACTTTACCAAAAAATAATCCAATGAAAAGTGCTGACAGTGCGCTCTGTGGGTTATCCACCGCATCTGCTCAGAGACTCTGGTGTCCCTGAATTTTTCAAATGTAATTTTTCAGTGCGGTGACTCGCCTCAGTAGTGTTGGGATGAAAGCAGAAACATTAGACAGATATCTCAAACTATGACTGTTGCAGGGCTGAATACCAGCACCACGTTGTTGTAATTTGGGCGAACTGACCCTTTAAATGACAGGACGATGTCTTACGTGTTGGTCTTACCTTTGACCTTTTGTCAGAAGAGTTAAACTGTGGTGAGGAAGCTGCTTCGAATAACTTGTCCTGTGAAGCCATCAGAGAACACAGCAGAGCAAAGTGTGACCTTGAGTTGAGCGACTCCTCTGAAAAGCCTTCTGAGGACTGACAGGAAGGCGCCTCTTACCAAAGTCCATGCTGATGCTTAACGGTGAGTTGTACATCTGCAGGTGTTGTTGTGGAGTCTGGAGATCATCTCGAGCCAAAAGCTTGTCTAGGACCTCCTGAGAGACCATCAGCTCTGGAGTCTCCTCCAGCTCTGACCCAGGAAGAGCCTGACAGTCATTCAGACAGTCACACTCTTAAACCTCCTCTGACAGGGATCCTGTTATAAAAGCTGAAAACAGCAACTTAAATGTATCTAACCAGCCTGTAAAAGTGAACAAACCTTCTGAGATGTTTCAAGATGTTCACCCAGCCTCTGCAGTGCTGAGAGGACAGAGCAGACTAGAGTCTCTGTGCTTTCTTCCTCTTCCTCCAGTCCCTGAGCCCCAGTGTCCCCGGGCCCCTGATCTGCATTGAGCACCTTCAGCCAACAAGCATGCATACAGATTGGAAATAAATTGCTCAGATGGTGACAAATTGGAGGAAAATACCCCAATAAATGTGTGGAGAAACTTAATGAGTGCTGCAACGGCCTTCACAGTCACCAGAACCCAGCTGAACCTCTACTGAGGGCTGGAGGTGGAGCAGCACCTCACTGAGACTCTTTCATTTATGGCCCATCTGTTTGTGCCTCACATTAATGTCCCCTCAAAGGCCAGAAGGAAAGATAAAAAGCAAACCTTGTAGCTCCAGTGCTGGAACAGCCGGCTTTGGGGGTTATGTGCCATGAACACAACCTTGGGAGCTTCCAGCAGGGCGCTAAAACGGGACGTAAAAACAGTTCATATGCTTTCATATGCAGTTTAACAGGAGAAGGATTTTTAGACTTGTCTCTGTTCTACAGTGAGGATGTGTGTGGATGTAGATAGATGTGTCAGTTTCGTGGCTTCCATAAGTTTTCCTACATGCTTTGAAGGGGAGGCTGAGGTGAGGGGAGAACTCAACTGGCTGCAATCTGCAACTTCACCACTAGATGCCACTGAATCCTTCACACGGGTCCTTTAAGGCCTGACTGATCAGGAGCTTGTACACATCATCATGAGCTGCTATTATACTTTACACACAACAGACTTGCTGCTCAACTATGTCAAATATGTCAGGCTGTATTTTGGGGGAATGTCTCTAAAATGATACACAAAATATCTAGAATATGTAATAATACACATGAGGTGCTGGATTTGAATATTTCACTCAGTGGAATTGGATAATATAGAGTATATTCAATACTGAACAAGAGTATTTTTCCAATCTTCAAGGGGAAACTGGATGTTAAGGGGTACTGAACAGTACTATGAATTTCCATTATATCACAACACTACAGTACATTTGATACTGCATGTATTCATCTGTAGACAGGAAAGCATCATTACCAGTCGGGCTGTTGTCGGATGTCTTCAAGGTCTTTTAAAACAGAAAGCAGAACCTCCCTGGATGACTGGAAACGAGCCACACAGAGAGCTTTAAGAGCAAGATCACAACCTTCATCTCAGGTGGATGCTGTGAGTATTTAAAGCTTACTTCAATGACATGCAGCAGGCAGGATGGATAGACCAACAACAGGCCCGTCATATGATCCCATATATACTGTTTGCTTAGCTGAAACTTGAGTTTTTCATAATGAGCTGCATGGAAACAAACAACAGAACAGTGTATTAGTTTGTTTCACACACCTGGGAGAGCGAACAGCCTGACAGCGTGAAAGCCTGGCACTGCTGTCGTCACGTCCAACCCTTCCTGGGGCTTTTTATTGTGGGCTTTCTACTCTAATTTTTGTCAAAGAATTCCTTGAGCAGCAGCCACAAAAAGCTCTTACACGGATGCCCTTCAGACTCATTCAGATACAGAGGTGTGAAAGCTATAAAAACACTCAAACAAGGGACACAAAGCAGCCGTTCACTGCCTTGGAGGCAAATAAAGCTTGTTTGTGGAAAACTGCTCACATTCAACAACAGCAAACTGATGTTTCCCAGAAATCTGCTGTTAGCAAACTGCATAGATTTATACGTTTGTAACATCTGTACCATCACCCACCATTTCCCCTGAAGGGACACTGGATTAAATTGGTATACGGTGATTAGTTTATTGATTAGAATGAATGGAATAGTGATGCCTTATTATCAAGCAATGAGCTGTTGTGCTCTAAGGTAATTTCTGACTGACCTCCCAGTTCTGTCCTGTCAGCAAGATGGTGGGGGAGCCGAGCAATCACAATGAGCCGCTGCAGCACGATCTTCTGTAGAGACAATGAAGGAAAGTCTTAGAGAGTGCAGTGACAGCAGAGAGGCCTCAAACACCTGCAGAGTGCTTTGACATGTATTTAACACAAACAGAACCGATCATTATCACATGTATATATAAATTCTAACGAGTTTCACGTATGGTAACATTACCAGAGACATTAGTTGTTAGGATTCAACAGTAAATCAATAAACATTTAACGTGACAGAGCTTTTCCTCTCCTCTTTATTAATACAGACCGCATCTTCTTCCAGATCCTTCCTCCGCGCCATAAGCTGGTGAAATAAACTGGTCCCAGTTTCATCCTCCTTCTTTCCCTCCATCTTACTCTCGTTATGTCCTTCAGACTTTCTCAAAGTCCAGTTCAAGTGCTGACTGTGAAGCCTTGGCGAGCTCCACGCCTTCTGTGTTTATAAAAGCTTATATCCTAGAAACCTATTGTTCCCAAGATGCTATAAAGCAAAGCCTGCTGCGCTCTGATGTAATTACAGATACACACAGAATAAACACAGGAGCCAATCCCAGGCCAGGACAGCCTTGTATTTCAGGTAATGAAGGCCAATAGGAGGAGGAACCGTAGGCACGTCCTTCTCTGAGTCTCCGTAGGAAACATCGTACATTTTACTCCACTACATTTATTTGATATCTTTATTATGATGTATTATTGTGGATAAAGATAATACTTTATTGATGCCTTACTCTGCAGGATTTAGTAAAAAACAAACAAACAAACAAACAAACAAACAAACAAACAAACCCTTCTTTAACAGCTGCAGCATTGCAGCGATGTTCACATCAATGCATTGCTAGTTATAATTTAAGATAACATACATTAATCTGACACAGGCCATTGTGTGCAATGGGTACTTTTACCTTGTGTCCTTTAAGTAGATTTAGATATTAATACTTTACCTAAAAATTTGAAGTGAGCACTTTCAACATTTTTGCATGTTGCATCACTTCTTTTACTCCAAAGGATCTGAATCAGTTTCTTCTTCTACCACTGAATATATTGTATTTTAAATATGCTTATTTAGGGACACTGTCATGATATTTCATAAAGATCAGTTTGATTTGATCAATATGATTATTTCAGTGTTGATTGACAAGTGTTATTGGGCCTTATTTAAAGTTTTTCCTTTAGTTTGCAGAGCAGTCTGATAACGTTAAACGTCATAGTTAGCTAGCGGTTAGCGTATTTAATGTTCGCTAGCGGTTAGCGTGAACAACGTTAGCTAACGGTTAGCTAACGGATAGCTACCCACACCGGCAGCGGGCTCCAGCACAAACCTCTCTCATTTTCCTGTGAAACACTTCAAACATTGTCACTGTGTCGCGTTCGTCCTCCTCTGAGTCTCTGTAGTCCCAAGACTTAGACGAAAAACGTCGGACTTTTTGTGAAGTAACGTTAGCCATGGCTAAACTGTTTGGGGTCTCCGCTGTCTACAGGTTACCGTGGCAACAAGCCACGTGAAGACGCGTAACTGTTTTTTATTTTGAAAAAACTTTATGCGCTTAGTAATAGAGATCAATTCTTTCAGAGTTTGACTTTTTTTCCTCATTATTTTTTAACTTACTGTCTCAGAACTCTCATATGATCATAATTCTGAGTGTAGAAGTTAAAATTGGGACTTTTCAGAATTTTACTTTATGTCTCATGATTTTGAACAATTGCACCATGATTTTCATTTTTTTAGTGCTGTTAACCTACTATTTCACTATTTTGATTTTGGAAACTAAAATCTGGACTTTTTGTCTCATGATTTTCACGTACTACTTCAGAATTTTCACTTCTTAATCTATATATATTTTTAATTATGACTAACCTCCTTGGAGGAAATAGGCTTCAATACTGATGTCACGCATGACACAAAATACTTCGTCAAATTGTTCACATATTACACCGTTAATTTACACAATAACGTCCTTTTTTATTTGTAATTTGTGAATTTGAATTTCAGTATAATACCAAAAGCTGTTCCACTGGATGACCAGCAGGTGGTGCTATATGTTATGCGCAGCTGGTGTGCAGCCGTGAAGCCAACACAAACCACGAGAACACGGAGGAAATCCACCCTAAAACGATTTCTTATCACCGTTTGAATCTGACGACTTTTTAGTGTAAATATACACAAATAAAGACATTTCCAAAACTACAAGTGAGAATGCAATAGTTGAACATTTAAATCGATTTCCAATTGGACTTCTAATAAAAGAAATGTTAAGGGGGAAAATTCATTTTTAGGGTGTACTCTGCTTTAAAAGCCCTGCTGACAGGCGGCTGCAGAGACGAGCGGACAGCGGAGGAGACGGTCGGCCTGTGTGCTCACAGCGGAGCGGAATGGACCGATAAACAGCTCAGTTTGGGGCGATGTTCAGGTACCGAATACACGATCATTTACTTCCTGTTGTCCTTCTTGGAAAACCAATGAAACTGAGACTCTAGCTCCAACGTGTCGTCGGGTTTCGGTTGATCGTTTGTCGCTTCGCGTCTTGTTCGCACACCCAGTTTTGACAGCTGATCTCAGCATCATCTTCCTCCTTTCAGTCGCTAATCTTTGCCAGCATCTTTTTTATTCTATAATTCAATATCGATCATCACATTTTCGGCGTTTTCAGTGCATTTACTTAAAAGCATCTCTCCTGGTTGTGATTGTTTCTGATAATAGATCATCATATGATCAATGTTCAACAGGGTCGTTTCTCCTTTCGATTGGACCCTTTTCAACAGTCTTATGACTTTTGCCTCAGAAACATAATCAGAAGCTTCCTTAATTTACACTTAATCATTTTTGACATCAACATTACAAACTGAATGCTGCTTTTAAATCTTAAAAATTAAAAATAGAGGAGTCCTATTCCTTTTGCTGTCTAAATTCAAAGATCAGCATCAAGCTTGTACAGTTTACATGAAGGAAACGGGTCGTTATTTAAGTATAACTGTGTTTTTGATGAAGAAGCACAGCAGGGCCTCTTTCTGAAGCTGTCACAGTGGCTTGTGTTGCTTTTTCCTCTCCTCTAATAACATTTGAGTTCCTCCTGAAGGCTCGGTGGTCGAATATAATCTGACACTGAATAATTCAGGATCACAGAATGAAATATTTCAGTGCAACATATGAACAGTAGAAGTGAAGGACTGCCTGAGCAGCCAAGCTCCCATCGGGGATATTAAGATTTCTGTGTGATTCAGCTGCTTGGGTCATTTCCTCGACCCTTTTCAGAGGTGGAATGCAAATTAGTGTTAGTATTCAAGTGCTGTGTTGAAGTACAACTTCAAGGTACTTGTACTTCACCTGTGTATTCCCTTTTAGTGGTAGTTTTACTCTTACTGAAGGATCTGAATACTTGTTCCCCTGCTGTCTCTTGGTGGTCGTAAAGTGTTTTTATTGGATGTCAAGGGGACAAATGGATTTTCAGCGTGATGCTGGAGGCGACCCTGAACGCACCACAGGCATCCGTTGACCTTGTTGCAAAGCCTCCTCATCCTCAACAGGTTATTGGACATGGAAATTCAACATAATGTATTTTAGTGAGTTCTGAAACTCTGAGCTGGTTTTAATGTGGAAATTTGTCAGAACTCAACATTTTTGCCAGTTCATTATGAAGCTACATTTTAGCTTAGCTTAGCATAAAGACTGGCGGCAAGGGGAAACTGCTAGCATGCCTCTTTCAGATTATTTTTACATTTCAGGTTTTGTGTGGATTAAACATGTCGTGACACCTCAAGAGCTTTAAAAGTGCTGGTTTGTGTATTTTTGGACCAGCAAGCTGTTTTTGCCACTCTTCATGCTAAGCTAACTCTCAGGCGCTAACTAGCTCTAGCTTTAACTTTTTGCCAACAGACCTTAAAGTGGTGTCAGTCCTCACATCTCAAGTGTTTCCCAAAATGTCAAAGTGTTTCTTGTTTTATCAGTTAGATGAAAAAGAAAAGCCCAGTATATGATTAGTCATTATTTACCTGGCGGCACTGTTACCTGAGTGAGTCGCTGTGTGCCTGTTGGCTGGATTTTGGGTTTCTAGGTTAACCGTCCCGTCTGCTAACCTTTTGTTTCCCATTAATTCAACTGAGGGCACAAAATGGAGAGCAAGTGAAAGCAGCCCTGCTTCAAAGACGGACAAAAGAGCTTTGTCCTGAGCCAACATGTCCGACATTGTTTGGGTCACATAGTTACGGAGCACTGTGCTGCTTCTCTGTATCTGCGGCCTGTTGAAGTCAGAGGGAATAATGGTGACGAATGAATGTCGACAAATTTCCTGCTTTGTGGCTGCCATCAGTTTGATGTTTCAGGGTTTAACTCACTCTCATTATGAGTCAGTGTGACGAATGAGGCTCTAGGCCTTGAGTCACCTCTGGGATCTGTGTTTCCTTTAAATCTGCATTAATTTTAGTCCGTAGGCTGATGGAGTGGAAATGAAGCGCTGCACAAATGCTTCAGATAAATAATCAGTTCTGTTGAACACTGACTTGAAGTAAAGCCGGCGTTAGATGTTTAGTCTTCTGCGCTGCTCATTTTAGGCCAGCCTGAGACGTATTTGAACTCATGGAAGACCTTTTAATCGCACTGAAAATGCTGTTTTGTCTCCAGGAGCCGTTGTTTTGTTCAAACTCTTGAAAGCAGACTTCGCGGTTCTCTGTGAGAGAAGCTCTTCAGGGTTTCTGGGAGTCTCTTTTGATGTTTAAGTCCCTGCATGGTTGAAATCATTGATTTTTAGGTCTGTTTCTAGCGTGCAGCCTGTGTACCAGAGAGAGTTCAGGCGCGTGGAGGCTGGAGGAGGAAATGCGTTTGCTCTGCTCTGATGCTCTCCACACTGTGGATGGATCTCTCTCTGTGTGCCTCTTATCCATTATCATCACTCCTGCTTCCTTGTTTCTTCCTCTCCAGATTTGTTTGCCATGGAAACGGACATGATACCAAAATTCTCCTCAAAAGACGAGGAAATCGACTTCTGGAAGGCTCGTTCCCTCAAGTACAAGAACCGGTATGTGACTGCTCGTATTGTGGATCCTCTTTCTCTCTTGGTTCAGTCGTTATTGGTTCAACTCATCGGTCATTTTTCAGACCGATAACTCAGGGATTCTGCCGGAGTTTTCACCAGAGACCCTCAGTTTCCATCTGTTTTTCATACTGCTGGATCATTCTGATAAAAACCTCCCAGTTTACCTGCTGGTGTTGTTTGTGTGTGTGTGTGTGTGCCGAGCCGAGCTTTTTCTGCTCATCATTTACGCTCTTTGTCATGGGATGAAAGCTAATGTACCACCAGGCAGATGTGCCAAATGTCATCCCTCTGTGCAGTCTGAAATACAACAGGTTTCATCATTAATTGGCAGGACAATGGGTCTGAGTGACAGAGTTATACATAATTTTGGACCTTTTATCACATCATTTATTTCTTATTGAAAATATAAATGTGTCCTACTGCTGTAAGAATATGTCACAGATGTAAAAAAAAAACATTTTACAGCATCAGAAAATGTCCAGTATTGTCTTTGTCCTTGTATACTACATGTGAACAGCCCTTTTTACATACTTTAGTGTAGGTTTGGGCCAGTTCCAGTAAAAACACAATGTGCTTCCAGCTGTGTTACAGTTTATGTTTGTTGCTTTCCTGTTTTCAACATGACAGTGCGCCCATGCACTAAGCCTGCATCCCAGTTTGGTGTGTAAGAACCTGACTGGTCTGCACATCAATGTCACGCATGGGTGTCCACATACTTAGTGTATTTCTGTTTTTGAGCTCCTCATTGTCAGCTTCATCTGAATCCCACATCGAGCTGCTGAGTCGGAGTCTGGATCGTAACCGCTGAGTCTCTTTGTGCCTGTGGGAGCGACGGCTCACCTCAGCAGCGTTTGATCTCCTGTCTTGTCATTCGATTTCAGTCGCCCATTCTTGCTTTCAATTAAAACCCCGTGTTGGCGTATCCGGTGACACTTTTGAAACAGTTTTATGTGGGAGAGTCAGTGGAAGCCTCTCCTTTCTCCCCTGAAGCGACAGCTCATGTTTCACAGTAAACATAAAAGGCTCTCATGTCTCTTTTGTCCTCGTGTCTCTGAGTGCCTTTATGTGATGGCACAGTGGCTGTTTCCACTGCTGTGATTACTCAACATTTTAGTGATCTGAAGGCTACTAAAATTAGCTGTTCCCAAGATGAAATCTCATCTTACAGCCGGTTCTTGATTAAGAGCTGACTGAAATCTCACCCTGTGCTGAAGGAAACAAGCTCAGACCTACACCCACTTATGTAAGAGTCTGGAGACAATGAGCTTCCTTCAGAGCTCTGAGCGCGACAAACATTAAGACATGAAGAGTTTTCATCTATTAATCCACTGACAATGTTAAAATCAGCCTTTGTTGTATTGAGGCCGCTAATGTTGTTCTAACTTTAACAAGTTTAAGTTGAAAAGTTCTTGACTTTCCATCAGCAGTCGACAAAAGGGTTTCTCCTCGAAGCTCTTCCGGAGCTTTTGATCACATTGCATGGTCCTCATCCTTTCAGTACATTCAATTCACTTTAGTTTTGTAAACCACACAGTACTAGAACTGATGGAATGTGCATTTACGTTCACAAAATTGGAGAGAAAAATCACCGAATTGTGTGTTAAATGTGCATTTTCATGCCGTGGATTCCCTCGTGCTAACCACTGAGGTGCATTCAATAAAGGGTAACAACTGTGAAGCAGGAGAACCAGTATGAAGATTAGTGGCCGCTGAATGTTTCCGAGTAGAACCAGTTGAGAGCGAGGCCGAGTCTTTCCACAGTGGGCTGAGCACGAGCGTTTATAAATGGATTTTCTGGCTCTGCGCCACCTTCAGCACTCACTCTCATGACGCTCAGTTTTTCCATTTGCCACTTTTAGACAGCATGTGTGTGTCTGTCCACGTGTGTGTCTGTCCATGTGTGTTCATCCATGGCCACATCAACAGACGCTTACATAACCAGCACTTCATGGTAAAGCTGTCAGGGATCACATGTCCTGTGGTTACACTGAATGTAATGTCAGACATCTGGCTTCTGAGGCCGCTCAGTCGGTGGTCAAAATGTCTTAAATACAGGATGAAGTGATGTAAAATTCAGGCCCAGATATAACCTCCTGTCACCAACAGGTCAAGGTGTTGCCACTGGTCCAAACTGAAGATGCTTCAAAAGCAGCTCACAAAAGTATATTTTCATCTTTACAAAAGACTCAGCAATTACCCCAAAACATGTGGGCACTGTGGTCCTTATCAGATGTCACTCAAACAGGACAAAATGGCGCCTTTGTTGGGCACTATTCAGCGGCGGATGAATCCACATTCGGTGCTCTTGTGAGCAGCAGCAGAACGGTTTATGCGGGACTGAATCAGAACAAACTGCAGTGTGTGCGTTCATGGTGATGAAGGAAGATGTCAGCCGGAGCAGCAGTGAGGCTCACTGATGAGTTTGTATGTGTTTTCATAGAATTCGCTCATTTCAGGAAAATATGTAATATTTTGACCTCTTAAATTCATACTGACAATGTTTTATATTGTATTAACTAAACTCATCAGATAATGTTTAGGAGCAAAAAGTAGAAATGTGCAAGTATGAAGCAGAAAATACTGCAGTAAAGTACCTCAAACCTGTATTTAAGGCCAGTATTTAGTGAATATACTTAAAAACTCTGACAATTACAAACTTTCTTCACCACCCACAGCGCAGACACACACTGTGAACACCAGGTTTGAGTTGGTTTAATAGTATCTGGGTCAGCTCTCCAGTGCCGAGGCACAATGAAACGATGAATAATGAGTAAAACAGAGCGCTCGTAAGCTGTTTTCCAAAAGCAGCCTCTGATGAATTCACCCATACCGCACGCATACCGACCTCTTTCTGTCCGGACTTGTTGTCTGATGCCTTCACTGTGTGCCCGCAGCTGCCAGGAGGCCCGGGAGGAGCTGCTGGAGTTTCAGGAGGGCAGCAGGGAGCTGGAGGCTGAGCTGGAAGCGCAGCTGGGCCAGGCCGAGCATCGTGTGAAAGACCTGCAGACGGAGAACAACCGGCTGAAGAATGAGGTGGAAACTCTCAAGGTAACCGCGGGAGTTTGTGAAACAACACAAAGATAAATGGCGTGACCCGTGACGCTGCAGCATGAGGAGTTAGAGCTGATTAACACTTTGCTGTGTGTTTTCATTTGAGGTGATTTTTTTGTGAAATATACTTTAAAATCTTCTCAGTTGACTTAGTTATGAGACATCAAGTGTCAGGTCAGAAATGACCATATTACCTACTTTACCTTTCAGCCTGAATCGCTCATGTTAACGAGCTAACGCCGTTAAATCAGCACCACGGACAGCTCCGTGGATTCGTCAACACACAGCAGGCGGCTGACGTGTCGGAGCCGTGGTCGTGGTCATAGATCTGGGCTTAGATAAAGGATCAATGAGCGAGGCAGACTAGACGAACATATTCAGCTAAACAACCCCTGAACTCTCTGTCTGTGTGGTCCAACCCATTTTAAAGGAGTAAATCTCCACGTAGCAAACACGTAACTGTGACTCTCATATCTGTGCATTAAATATATGAAGCCACAGCCAGCGAGCGGTTAGCTTAGCTTAGCACAGAGACAGAACAGAGTTAGTGTGTATTTGTCTGTAGGTACAGAATACCAGCGCCTCTAAAGCTCACAGATGAACACGTTCTGTCTCATTTGTTTAATGCATATAAACGAATGTAAAAACAACAGTTTGCTCTTTTATCTGCCAGGTTGTTTAAGCACAGACCTCCAGGAATCTCCACTGGTTGACTGCCAACAGTCCAGCACATAAACCTCTGCCTCCTTCAACATGACCTGCGTGACCTTTAACATGACACGTCCTGAGATCAGATCGTTTATGTATGTCGCCTGAACAAATACATTAAGCTCTGAACCAAGTACAGCGTGTCTCCGTGTGCAGCCTTGACATGAATATTTGATGTTTTTTTTGTGGTCGTCCTTGAGTGAAGCCTCCTGGGATTGAGAAGTCACACCATAACAGCTGCTGCTCCCCTGGATGTACTCAGTATTTATTTATTTTCCTAGTTGCCGTGCAGCTTTGCCTTTCTGCTTATATGCAAGAGGTCATGGGAATATTGAGATGAGGCCTGTAGGGGCTTGTAATAAAACACAAGCAAAGCAAAAACTTGCGCTTGTCGGAGGCTTAACTCGGCTATGATGGGGATTATTGGCCTCGGCGAGGAGTGTGGTCTGTGAATCCACCTGCAATCTAAATGGTAATCTCACCTCAGGAAAACCTGAGCTGCGTCTCTTTTCTAATTTCGGCTTGATCAAAGGACACCTGCTCTGTCCTAAGCTGCCTGTGTACTGATGCAGCTGATCTGAATGGCTCTCATACATAATGCATCACGTCGTGTCTCTCATTCTTATTCTCGCTCCATAATTACCAACCGGCGGGTGGCACGTTTGTGTGTCTGTTTGCAGCCGGGGGGGGGCAAATCACCAGCAGGGGTAAGATGTTTGTGCCAAGAGGAGCGCCCAAACTTTTTCCTTTGGAGGGCCAAAACTGAACTTTAATAGTGGTCCTCAGGCAAAAAGCGAAAACCTGCTGTATTGAATCTTATTAGGATCCCAAAGTCCCTTAATGACTGACTTCCTGTGCCGGTGTCACTCTGCCTGCTGTGCCCAGATTATGAAAAATCACTAATATTTAGGGATTCTACATATTTAAGAAGCATTTTTACCTCACAAAATGATAAAATGGTATATAGGATGAGTTTGAGGAAATGCAATGAAATTATTCAAAATAAATCAACAAATAAGAACAATACGTCTCCTGAAGAGACATATTGGAGACATTTCATCAACCACAAGAACAATTTACAAATTACAATATTTCAGAAAAGACAGTTCAGTTCAGAAAACGCAAAATTTTAGAAAACGTGAAAACCTAGAAAAAGCAGCGTTATAGAAAACATGTTGAAAACAAGAAGTTTTGAATGTTGTGTTTCTTTAAACCTGCCTGTATTTTACCATGTGTCATCCAGTGTTTTTATTGGCACCTCCGGGCCACCGTACTGGAGGCATCACAGCATGAACTATATCTCAGTTCACTTCAGTTTTATTTATATGGCACCAAATGACACCAGAAGTTGTCTGAGGACACTTTCCGTGCAGAGCAGACTGTGATATATTTCTCTGTCACGTTAATGTGCTGAATGCGACTGTGCGGCTGCAGCTCAGACTCCACAGCTCCTGCAGATATAGGTCACACATACAGACAGACCCGGCGGTGCTTATCGAGCTGGTTGAGATATAGGTCACACTTCACATCGCTGCCTGCAGACGAGGGCGGAAAAAGAGGGAGGCACTGAAAAATGGATGATAGCGTGTAGGTGGTGTGCGTCAGGAGCCGTTCAATCACGTCCTCAAATGAAGCTCGTGTTCTACATTAAACGCATGTGTTCATTATGTGCCGCTTGTCCTCCACGCCTCCTCCTCCTCCTCCTCCTCAGGACAAGCTGGAGCAGCAGTACTCTCAGAGCTACAAGCAGATCTCCACGCTGGAGGACGACCTCGGCCAAACTCGCAGCATCAAGGATCAGCTCCACAAATACGTCAGAGAGCTGGAACAGTCCAACGACGACCTGGAGAGAGCCAAAAGGTCTGATAATGTTAAAAAATCACAGCGCGCCCCCAAACTCCTCCTCATTCACTCAGTTCTCATTTTATAGTTTCTGCTTTAAGAGTTCATGAGCAGCTTTTTTATGTTTTTCCATCAAACTTCATGATCCCAATTTAATATGTTTGAAAATTTGCCAGAGATGCAACTTTAAAGTCCTCGTTACAGTTAGCAAATGGCTCCAATTCAATTGATCTCTGGATTGAATTAGATTGAAACCAATGCTGCATTTGCACAAGCCTGAGATATTGATCCCTCGTCCATACTGGGATGATCATGAGTAGAAAGCACACACAGACGGCAGCCCCACAACTTGAAATCATCACTGACATGTTGCTTCCTCCACCTGCCGCCTCCTTTTTCAGGGCCACCATCGTGTCTCTGGAGAACTTCGAGCAGCGTCTGAACCAGGCCATCGAGAGGAACGCCTTCCTGGAGAGCGAGCTGGACGAGAAGGAGTCGCTCCTGGTCTCCGTGCAGAGATTAAAGGATGAAGCCAGAGGTGGTTATTGACTGGGTTTTCCTAATGAGCCGCGCTGCCAATCAGCTCTGCAGCTCGTTAGCATACAGCTGCTGCAGCTCGTCTTTGCTTCAGCACACAGAGCGGAGAACATTAGCTTACAGTCTTTCTTCTTCACTGGCAGTAATGACGCATAGCTTCATGATGCTCCTTACATTCGCCTCTTCTGTCGTAGACTTGCGGCAGGAGCTGGCCGTCAGAGAGAGGCAGTCGGATGTAAGCAGGATGTCGGCCCCGAGCTCGCCCACGCAGGACAACGTGAAGATGGACACTGCTGTTCAGGCCTCTCTGTCCCTGCCGGCGACCCCGCTGAGCAAAGGTCTGGACAACGCCTTTGCCAACCCAACAGGTAGCTGCAGCCCGTCTTCCCTCAAAGGCGTTTTTTTTTTCTCTCATCGTGCGAGTACAGACGGGAAATCCGAGCATTCTGCTGGTTGTTTTCATGAATGGACACTCAGTTATCACATAACCTTCAAGAGGAGAAAAATATTTAATCCCACAATGTACTGGTGTGTTGACACAAACAATGATTCAGACTCTAAATATAATTCTGCTGCTCGCTAAAGAGGAACTGCTGAATGTTCAGTCAGTCAGAGTGGTAAATGATATCTGACGCAGGTTTAGATTTAGTCCAATCAAACTCACATTTTCATCGTTCACTCAATCATAGTGCTGTCAAACGGATACGGCAGCAACTCGCCGTTGACCCCCTCTGCCAGGATATCAGCCCTCAACATCGTCAGCGATCTGCTCCGGAAAGTCGGGGTGAGTCAGACCTTCTGAGTTCTGTTTCCAGGTTTCAGGTCTGCCTTCATCACAAGCCTCGCGCTCCTTCCAGAACGGCATCATCGTCTCGGTCTTTCTCCCCTCTGCAGGCTCTGGAGTCCAAGCTGGCTGCCTGTAGGAACTTCGCCAAAGACCAGCGGGCGAGGAAGGCGTACGCTCTCAACAACAGCAACGCGCTCAACGCCAACAACGGCAACTACGCGCAGTCACTCAACACATCCTACTTCGACAAAGCGTGAGTCTACCAGATCCCGCCCGCCTCTTGTCACTGTCTAATTCCTGTCACATGTGTTTATGGGATGCATTAGAGTGTCTGAGACCTGTGTGCGTTTTCTCCCAGCAGGACAGAGATGGTCACGTTCCCCGCATTGATTTTTGGTAATCGTATCTCGTATCCGTGCGCTGCTGCTGGTTTTACCGCCTCTTTTCCCGTGTAGAGCTCATAGAAATAACCACGACTGCAGAAGGCGTCCTGGCCACTAACTGTTCGTGGGTGGTGGTGGTTTAATGCTGCTGAATTTTCCCGCTGTCACCTGATAGATCTCTTCCTGTTTGTGTGAGTTGTTTGGTTTGGCTGCAGATCTGAACATTAATCATGATTAACAACTGGAATTTTTTTCTTGTTGTTTTATTGTTTGTTTTATTTTTGTTTTCAGTCTTACGGGTGAATTGGGGGAATTTTTGCAGTAAAGCTGCTGTTTCACGTGGGAGCTGGGACGTGTCCAACTCTACCATTGCTAGTTAAACGGCGCATAATGTGCATGCAAAGTGAGGCGCAGAGGGGTTGTGGTTTGTCTCTTTATTAATTATAGGTGTGGTTTGGTTGGGACATGACTCGCCTGCGCCTGGCACATTGCTGTTTAATGTTTCCAGATTGAATCCTTTGTGGCAGAAATGCTCTTCTGTCCATTTTTCTGCTGTGTCACTGCTGCTCGTGTCGACAGCAGTTACTTATTGTGAGGTGGGAGCAGGGACGGACGGTGTGTAGTGTTTCTGCTGCGGCAGATTGAGACGGACGCACAACAAGGTCACCGTGCTTCTGGATTCAGAGCAGCAGACTTGTTATATACACCATTCACCTTCAGCAAGCTGCGGAGAGGCCACACTTCCTGTCATACAAGGACTGGGTGAAGAGAGCAGAGTGTTTGAGTGATGACGAGATGTTTTGTGAAAACTCTTTGTTTAACACTCGTTCATGAAGCAGTTTGAAATATTTTTAGAATCATAACTGCTCCAAAAAGCTGCTTTAATGCAGTTTACTGCTCGATAGTGAATCCATCGTTCACTCTGCTCTGAACGGTGCTTTCCGGAGTCATGACTCAGGCCTAAACCATACGAGGCATTCTGGTCATAGTCCAACTACGACCCACAAAAGAGACCAGTTCAACCAGTCAGTCGGGCCAACTCTGCAGCTTCCTTCCCACTTTAGTTTTATCTTTAGCAACACGTATAACATTTAAATGACGTCACCTCTGCGTTTGAGACACTGACTGACTTCTGTCAACAGGAGGATGAAGAGTTCATCTGATAGGTTCAGCAGTTTTTCCTTTGACTTCCTCTTTCCATTCCTTACAGAGGGTACGGAAGCCCAATGCTGCCAGCAAAAGAGAGAACAGGGTAGTCTGGTCATTGTCCCACTAATGTTTTTTTAAGAATCAGTAGTTCAGTAGAAGAAAGAAGAGCGTAGATTGTAGTTGTGGGATTAACTGAAACTTCTGAGTTGAGTTGATGGTTTGTTATTGACCTCAGCTGCTTAAAAGTCTGTCAGCAAAAATATTAGTAGTGTGTTTTAGTAGAAACATCACTCCTGCTCAACATTAATGGCTGCTTTTGAAGCGACACTCCTCTATTTTTTTATGCTTCTGTTATTTTATTCTTAATTCCACTTTTCCGTGTCATAATTTGACTAAAAAGCTCAAATTTTCATGAGAGTAAAAGTGTATTTCATCTCTTTCTTGGCAGGAATGGGCTTCCATACCCATCAGCTTGTTTGGCCAACACTCCTTTAAATTAACCTGTATGGAGGCTTTGATCTTTGGACGGGATCATTCACGTAGACCTCGTCCCTCCTTCTGGTTCTGGTCTTGCCCTGATCCCAGCAGACCTGAGACCTTCCGCCTGTAACTGAACTCTTGTTTTTGTGCAGCAGGACCGTGAACGGAGTGAAACCCGGTACCCTGACGGCCATCACCGTCGCTCCGGCCGCCTCGTCTCCGGGCTTAGTGCCCCTCGCTGTGTGACGGTAAAACCCGAGAAAGCAGGAAGAGAAACGGCTGATACTGTAAACTGTCGGTGTGCTGTTACCTGGGCGTCCTCCTCGTCCCCTCACGCTCTCTGTGGACACCTGTGCTTCGTTCCTGCTGTCTTTCTGGGTCCCTGTCTGTGTATTTTATGTGTTGCTGTATCTGCTGTTTGCTCACTGACACATTTAAAGATCCCTCCAGGATTTATGAAACACATGCGCCTCTGAAAAGGGAAATATTATGCAATTAAAATGTGTTTTCAGCAGAAGTCCTGATGGCACACTTAACAGGAATGACTTTCACTCACTGCTTTAAGAGCAATAACTTCAGTGGAGGCGACGGTCACGTCCACAGCTGGTTTAATGGCACATGTCCAGATGTCCTGTGTCTCCATCATGTTCAACATCCGAGGCTTGCAGGCTGTTTCCAGCGTCACCTGACGAGTGATTTTGGCTTTTGACCGTTATCGTGGCCCCTGTAGTTCCTGCGTTTGGTGTCTGAAAAAGGGGAGTGTGTCGTTGCAGTGAGTCAAACTCACCATCTACCCTCTGAACTGTGTACAGTGTACAGATTTGGTCATATTGATCGTTATTTATGGAAAGCCACGTGAGCAGCTGTCGTCGTGTTCAGACCAGTTAACCAGCATTCTGTAGTCCAAGTGTTTTAATCCTCATTCCTTAATTTAACTTTCATTTTCAGTACTGTACACAAAAAGCACTTTGACCTTGTGGGATCTTATTCTTTTCGTTTTCATTCACGTGCAATATTGCCTGTTTGTTATAGTTTAATTTATTTCGGATTTCTTTTACGGCATGTTTTAATAAAAGATGTAATTGTACTCCATCTGTAACGTTTGTCATGTTTGCTTCTTACTGTGGAGGAAATCAGAGCTTTTACAAAACTATGTTTATCTGAGTTTTACATGGAAAACATATGAGGATCTCAAAATACATGATGCAGTACTTTCCTGTTCAACCAACCAGTAAAGTACCAAAAATTGGCTCCATGTTGACAAATTACTACAAAAGAGAACCCAATAGTACAGAGTGGACTGAATACTTTTACTTCTGATACTTGTAGTACATGTTGCTGATAATACTTTTGGACATTTCGGATGCAGGACTTGTACTAGTAATGGAGTATTTTTAGACTTGTATTTCTAAAATAGCTTCACTGAAGGATCTGAGTGCTTCTTCAGCTGCTGATGTATTTTCTCCTTCTGGTCCAGGCGTCCATCAGTTTGAATTCATTCCTGTAGATCAATCAGAAGTCTCTTGAAACTTGATTGAGTTGTAAACATCAAGTCAGCGTTCATTTTTGTCAGAATCATAATTTCTCTCTAACGTTGCGTCATGATTCTTTGTTCATTCAGGAGCTAAAACTTACAAGAACACCAGCATGGCCCTTTAAACGGTCAACACTGCCCCCTGCTGGACAAACATGTCAGTTCAAGAAAAAAGGAGCAGAACTTTGATTCTCACTTTTATGGCTCATTTAATAATTAATACTCACATCTCAAAACAGACAGAAAAAAGTGGATTACATTTCATCTTCATGTGTGAATCATCAAAATCCAGCGATGCTGCTTTTATCAAAGCACAGTTTGGCTTCTTGCACGACAGATGTGTGCAGTCTGGGTCATCTTCTCGTGTATTTACTGGAAACTGAGGATCATTTAAATGAATCCATCAGTGAAACCAGGCCCGAGGCAGATCATTCAAAAGCAACAAGTCTTCTTTACACAGGTGAATCAGGCTGTGCACAGCAGGATATATAAAGCGTCCACGTCTGTCGACCTGCTCAACATCAGACTCTCAGTGACAGTTCAGGCTGTGGTTCAGCTGCTCCCTCCTCTCTTCTTCATGGCCACCTCTTCTAGCTGCCTCTGCCTCCTCTCCAAGACCTCCACCCTCTTGGCATCGTTGCGTGCTCGCTCCTGGGCCCTGAGCTCCTCCACATCCTCAAAGAACCTGTGCCTGCATGGACCAGGAAGCGTTTACGTTTACAGCACTCTTTTTACTTACAGATTATCTGCTGCTGTTAAATATTCAGCATAGTTCTACCAAACCGTCTAATGTGACATGTTTTGTAGAATTTGACTGAAATTTGTGTGCACAACCAAGCACCTTGTATGTAGCTGCTGAATATTTGTATGTTAATGATTAATAAGAGAATGAATAAACAATAGGTCTCACACACACACACACACACACACACACACACCACACCACACACATACACACACACACCACACACACACACACACACACACACACACACACACACAGTCAGCCTTACAGCTGTGAAACACTGGAGGTTAATGCTAATGTTGATTAACTCGACAATCAACAACTCGACATTTCCAGACGATAATTAACGTAACTAAACAAAAAATACAGAGCATGCATTAAATCATACCTGTTGAAGAAAGCTGTGGCTAACCCGACAATGATTGTCCCAAATAAAATTGGTTTCGTGAGACGTTTTTTAGCGGAAAGCTGGTGCGGCTTCATTTTGGCAGAGGTTAGCAGTGACGTGGCTTCTGGAAGAAATAAAAAGAGAAAAATAGGCTACTCCATGCTGCATTATCTTTTCTACTGACCTTTCATACGACCATTAGCTAACTGCGCATCACACACCTCCTCCTTGTCCTGCAGTTCCTCACGTAACACGACTTCCGTTTCCCAATTTTATCAACCAGAATTATTCCAAAACATCATGGAAAACCTTTAAATACCCACGCCAAAATAGTTATAGTGGGTTATCGTGTACAGGAGTGGTTTGACAGCGTTTTAGTCAATTGCACAAGTAATTTTGAAACGATCGAGGTTTAAGCGGAACCCTACTTTTAACTCGTCGTTGTCCGGGCGTATTTCAGTGACGGACCACGTTTGGAAATGGCGGAAAGAGAACACAGTCAACTCCAGTTTGTTAGCCGTAGTTTGTTTAATCTTTTAACTTTGCTTTTCAACCCGTGTGCTCGTTTTCTACAGTTCGTGAGTTGATGCTAAGCTAACGCTAAAGATGTGGAGGAAAGGCTCGTCTGAGGGCTCAGACCGCTTTGAGTATCTGCAAACTCTGGTCACTGAGTTTCAGGACACCGACAGCGAAGGTGGGTTCACTTACAGCTTTGTTTGTCGTGATTCAGTGGTTTGTGTTAGTTAAGATCCATAAGTACAGTATCGGAAGACCTTAGAGAGTATCGGGGTTATCTCTGGAAAATGGCTAACAGCTAGTTTTACATATTAAAAGCACGTTCAGCCATTTAAACAACAGGGTAACCGCCTCCAACGGTCTGCAGTGCATGTAAACACAGCGCGTGTTACCGTGTGCCTGATTTTTCTCCACGAACAGATTTATTTTCGGTGTATTTTGCTTCCTGAAGAGGTTTGTAAAGGGCAGGTTGTTCATACAGTCTTTTATCTGCCAGCAGCTTCATCCTCATCCTCTAGTACAGCAGTATTTCTAAAGTGCAATGCAACATACGACATTCGCAGTTTTTCTTAGAAGAAGTTTGGCAGTGGTACTTTTATGGCATTTAGTATTTTTAGAATCTGTACAAATGTACTTACACTTAGTTGTTTTTCTATTCTTTATCCTGTACACTTTTTTGTCTTGACCTTTTTATGCCACTTTGTTTGCTCTTTGTAGTACTTGCTGGCTGTAACGACTAAATTTCCCCAGTGTGGCATCAATAAAGTCTTATCTTATCTTATCTTATATTATTGAAATACTGTAGAGGGTGTTTGACGTTATAAGTGTGGCTCCCACGTAGTACAACAACTGAAGCAATACACACATTTTGGAACATATAATGTAATAATTGCGTGATGGGAGCCTTGAATTAAGTTTGTCATCTTAAGTAAAGATAAATCTTTCATGTGTTTCATCTTATTCTGATATCTAGTGTTAATGATCAGTATTCACGTCTCTGCTGTGCTTTTTAAATGATAGCTTGACTGATTTCAGATCTTGATCAGTTTTGTGTTGAAAAAAAAAAACTCGTAATACTTCTTAATGTACACACATAAGAACATTTTTAATGATTGCTTGTTTCATCCCACATTTCACACTTGAAAAATACGTATCAGCGCTCTCTGGTGGACAAAATATGCAAAGGCATCACTGTTTCTAAATGACTCAAACATACATTCTAATTTTCTGTACTACAGCCATTTATTACTTATCAACATGTGCTGATACCAGTGTGTTTGGGACGATTTCAGTAGATTTGTTCTGGTACTTGTTATTTTAAGATGCTGACCAAACTCGTTTCTCTACATCAGAGGCAAAGGAGCAAGTGCTGGCTAACCTCGCCAACTTTGCGTACGACCCGAGGAACATGGAGCATCTGAGGGAGCTGCAAGTGGCCGACCTCTTCTTGGACATGCTCACTGAGGAGAACGAGAGCTTTGTGGAGTTTGGGATGGGTGAGTGTCACGCCAACAAAAACGAAATCATCATCTCTCTCCAACTGGTTTTATAAAGCTGCTTAGATGCCGTCTCCTAACCTAAGATTATTGTTTATCACATCGCTGGTGTCCTTTTCTTAGGGGGGCTCTGTAACCTGAGTATGGACCCTGAAAGCAGAGACATTATCCTGCAGAGTAATGGAATCAGCTTGGTTACAAATTGTCTGTCAAGCCGGAGGGAAGAGACCGTCCTGTCAGCCATCACGACACTAATGAACCTCACAAAGCCCTCGTCACGCTCTGAGATCTCTGATCCGGCCATCCTTCAGTGCATGCTGCGCTTCTCCCTCTCAGAGAGCCCCCGCCTGCGCAACCTGGCCGCTGTGTTCCTGCAGGACTGCTGCACCGAGGAGGAGGTGGCCCGAGCAGAGCAGCAGATGCAGGGACAGCAGACAGCAGTCGGCATCCCGCTGCCAAAGGACTAAGTCACAGCTGAGGTATGCGTGTATGGAAGTGGATAAATTTACTCTCCATGAGAGCAGAAGAGATATTTTACACTATACGGGGCGCTCAAACATCACACATGTGTGATCGTTGAACATCCTGTTCCAACACTGTGTGTGTGACTCTATCAGCCTCTGCTCTTCTGGTTTCAGTCAGTCACATGTTGAACCTGCTGAAGGGATTTTTTTCCGTGAGGTCCATCACTGTCGCTGGGTGATCAGGTCTGGCTCACTGCCGCTGATCCATTTCAGGTGTTTTAATGGAGCTGAGGTCAGAGCAGGCCAGTCGAGTTCTCCCACACCAAACTGGGAAAAGCATTTCTGTAAGAGCTGCTTTGTGCACAGCATCATGAGGAAACAGGAAAGGAACTGTTGCCACAGATTGGAAGTGATTCTTATCAAAGCACTGAGATCTTCCTGAATTGTCCACATGGTTTTGGTCTTATGCTGTTTTGAGAACTTTAGCTCTAATGCTGCATGTAGAGTTTGAGGTTGTAGAACACGCTAACGAGATCCCTCTTATGTTAGATAAAGTGTAAAAGTGCTTTCAGTGATGCCTTCAGCCCAAGTTATGACGATCTTTGTCTTCATGTGCGTCTTCATTCCCTTAAATGTGGGTTTCACCTGTAGATGCTTTCCTGCAGTTTCCATCAGGTCGAGCTGTGCTTCAGTTTAAGTGTTGTGCTCTTTCTGACCACATGAGGGAGACTGAACAGTCTTAATTGAACTGAAGGCTGTTCTGCTCTTCACAGTATGACCGATTAACACAGTTGACTACTGATGATCCAAAAAAAGCACGTGAACAGTTAGTTTGTTGACTTCCAAACAAAAATGTCTTAACTGTACAGAGAACTGACAGAATCTCACTGACTGTAATATCAATATCACCACCTATTTTCTGTACATTTCTTTGGCTTTGAAGTGATTTCCTAAACCCGGTTCGGATGCTGGAGCACATCAAAGCCAACTGGTTGACTCTTGCACTTGGCACCCTCTGTAAGAAAATCATGTCCTGAAACTTTAAATCCAAAATATGTAAAAATAAAAAACGCAAAATAAACCTTGAGGTTCCTCGTTAAGAGCCAGCAGCCCCGTTTGTTTTCCTCTGGGCTCTTAAGAGCTATTTCTGGGCCGAGTCCTTCAGGTCTAGACAGAAGACGACATCCGATCCTGCAGCCCAGCGTCAGTTGGACTGCACAGGCAGCGCGCTCAGACTCCAGAGGAAATTCTTTACAGCTTTTGACTGCGTGTCTGTGATACTCGCTGAACGCCACAGAGCTCTCATTTTCAGTCGCCGTGTGTGCGTAAGTGTGTATTTGTTTCTGAATGGCATTCCAAGGGCTTACAAGGCGTGCACCTGCCACCGACATCAATAAAGACGCCTTCATTCTTCCCGTAAAAAGAGAAACACCCAGGCCTGGTGTTAATAATGTGGTACAAAGTTTATTTCAAGTTGATGTACAAAATATTTTTCTAGCAGGATAAAAGAAGAACTGAGTGGTTTAACATCTCCACCAGGTTCTGCAGCTCTTCAGTCGGTTCGAGCGCAGAGGCTCAGCCGCCTTGTGAGACTCTGTGGAGCTTTTGGGTTCACATTTCTGTTACCCCAACATTATTGAAGAGTCGATGTTAAAGCATGAGGTTGGCCTGTTATATATTTTGGTAACACTTTATTTTGAGGTGCACATGTTCACCATTAGTAGCTTGGTTATTACCATTCATATTAGTAGCATATTGTCTTTTTTATTATTATAAAGCACTTATTAATGTCTTATTCTGGAATTATTAAGGTTCTCAAGAGTGTAATCATGTACAACCTCTTTTTTTACTACCAATAATAAGTGCTTTGAGGTGACTGATGAAGAGCCAAAATGCTACTATTCTGCATGCCATTAAGCACATAGTTAACAGTGAATATCTCCACCTTAATATAAAGTGTTACCAATATTCTTCTTATTAACAAATCCCATGAACAGACCAAAATCTATAATTTATTCTAAATGTTTTCCAACACCTGGCCTGTGTGCGGCACTCATTGGTTCCTGATGAAGATTAAAATCTGTGAAACATACAAATATCTGATTTCATCTTTTAAAAAAGGTCCAGTCTCTTCCTCAAACAGCTGCAGCTTCTAACAAACAGGAGTAATAAGTGCATTTGTTGGGAACTATTTTCAGCTGCGGATTGATACGCATGTGGCGCTGTGGTGAGTATTTGTGTTCATGGCCTTGAAAGAAGGCGTCACGCTGAGCGGCAGCGTTTCGTGCTTGTGTACACACAGACGACACGCGTGAGTAACTGCTCATTGTTGGTTTTGGTCATTTCTTGGGATTTGTTGACAGTAAGAAAACAAACAATACGACTACACTTATCCCTTTAACAGCAGGTTACAGAGGATCCAGATGGCCGTTTGGCTCAGCGCTGGCTTCATACCCAGCCGTCGCCCGTCTCCAGTCTGGTTTTACTTCTGGAGACGTTCTGAGATGTTGTGATGGCGGGGTGTTCAATTCCAATTGGTGTTTGTGGTACACGACGGCCAGTAACTGAATGCTCTTTACGCCCGAGGCGGCCTCTCATTTTCCCTTGTCCAGGTCCAGCTGCTTCTCAGCCTCCTGGCGGAGTTTGTGCTTCTGGATCTGAGAAGAGAAAGAAAAGGTGATTGACAGTCGTTTCTCCGGCTGGAAGCTCAGTTTGAGCGTTAGCAGTCGAGGCTGAAAACCTTGTGGTCACGTCGGGGTCGAGCGATGTGACGATAAACACAGTGAGGTGGGCAAACCATCACTTTGGTGATGTAACATCTCTGGTTGTAGCGGGGCATTGTGGGTAATGCTGCAAATGAATGAGCAGGGCTGCTTTATGGCAGTGTTGGATTGACTCATCGGGTATTTAAATCACTATTTTATTATTTAATGCGTCGCACTCCATTTTCTGGATTTACAGAAAATTATAGAAAGATACTCCTGTTTCCTGTCTTTATGCTAAGCTAATCAGATGCTAGCTGTAGCTTCGTGTCAGTATTCTTATTTAACTCTCAGAGTATATTTCTGAAATTGCTCCTTTACAGTCACTGTAAACAGAAGAACTGTTTGGTCAAAGCTTTTCAGAGGTGGGATCCACATCACCTGCACAGCCCCGTAGCCAAAAATGCTGCTTTCAAGAGCAGCCTGCAGCAATACAGTGTCCCTGTCTGGAATCGGTTAGACAGATGTGCTCGGGGACAAACTCGTCTACAGGCTCTCAAACGTGACCACAGCGTCGATGTTTTGTACCCAGAACTCGCTGGAACTGTTAATACTGAGCGGATTATCCTGGTGAAATGAACTGAGGGAGTTTCAGATTGAAGGGCGGCTTTTATCTGATACGCCGCTTTGGGACGAGGTCCGCCGCCCTTCTGGGCTCATCTAACAGGACCTGGTGTGCGTGCAGACAAGCTAATAGCTCCCTTTCCCTCCTGTCTGGGGGCATTCAGGGCAGGCCTGTTCAAACACTGCGCCATGTCTGTGCACTCATTTTAAACAGCGTCCCATGAGAGAAAGACCAGAACCTGAGGGGACTCTTTCATCACAGACTGTTACAGCAGCTGCTGATTATAGATCTGTTTCTGGAGTCTGGACGCATGTCGTCTGACAGCCGGGATCCCAGAAAAGTTGGGACTCTTAAACGTAAATAAAAACAGAATCAGTCATTCACAAACAAACAGTGTTTACAGACGAAGTGTTCCTGAGCTCACGCAGTAACATCCTTTATCCAATCATGTGATGCGCCTTCACCTGATCATGATGCTGTCACCTGTTACCAGTGAACCTGTTTACCTGTGTTGCTGGTAACATGTTGCTGCATTGGATTCATAATAAGCAGATATTTATAAAAAAAATCAATGAAGCTGATGAGGAAAAACTTTGATTATATTGTCTTTGTGCTGTTTTCAGTTTATGTCAAGAGGGATTAGCAAGTCTGTCTGTTTTAGAATCAGTTTGTAAAAAAACGGTAAAATAAACCCTGATTGTCTGTCCTTTATACATTTATAGGAATATATTAGCACCAGGACGTGGGAAATTACCTTTCCAGTAATAGTGAGCGGGTAGCTGGTGACAAAAAGTACGTAGCGAGGAACCTTGAAGTGAGCCATCTGAAAGATGAAGAGGGAGACGATGAGCAGAGTCGTTCAGCTTGACAGGAAGTGAAAGTGAATATCAAGGGGATCGCGGCTCACCTGGCCCTTGCAGAAATCTCTGATTTCCTCCACGGTGCAGTCCTGCCCGTCTATCAGCTTGATGCAGGCGCAGATCTCTTCACCCATCCGGAAATCCTTCACTCCGACCACCTGACAAACAAACCAGAATCCATGTATCTCTGCAGGAAGAGAAAAAGCAGCCTCGCCGGATTTGATGCGTCACCTGTGCCTCCATGACTTTGGGGTGTGTGTGCAGGAACTGTTCGATCTCCGCCGGATAAATGTTCTCTCCTCCTCTGATGATCATGTCTTTGATCCTGCCGTCGATCCGGAGGTAGCTGAACGCGTCCAAGCTGCCGATGTCCCTGCAGGAAACGGTTAAACGCTTGGATTAATGGACGCTTTGTGCAGCGAACGAACAGCAGAGAAACAGCGGCTGGTCGCCTCCACTCACCCAGTTTTGTACCAGCCGTCTTCGGAGATGCACTCCTCTGTTTTGGTTTGATCGTCCCAGTACCCCAACATCACGCAGTGGCCTCGCAGCATTACCTCCCCCATCTCCCCCAGAGGGAGCATCTGTCCTGTTGCTGGGTTCACTATTTTAGCCTGTGGAGCATTCATGGTTTAAAACCTCTTATTCAGCAGATTAAGTGATAGTGGCCACTTTATTAGGTACACCTTTAGGACCCCAGTTTGCTCTGAAACGGCCTGAATTCTTTGTGGCATCTAGTCCACATGGTGCTGGAGACGTTCTGCCCGTCTGGCATCAAGAATCGCTTCAATCAACTTTCTTCCTCATCCTGATGTTTGAGCTCTGCATACTTTCAATGCACTGAGATTCTGCTACATGATGAGCGGGTCAGACATTTGCATTAAACTCAGAATCAGATTCAGTTTTTAGTTTTCACACAGAAGGAATCTGCAAGTACTGCAGAGTTCAAGAGTCAAAAATGTAAAATAGAAATTATAAAAATAGGTAAAATATAGTCAAATGAAGAGGATGGAATGTGCAAAATATTAACTAAAGCAGGCGTACCTAATAAATTGGCCACCGAGCTGCAGGTTCTATTTATCTGACATAAAGTGATCGCACACGACGTCTTTGTGTTTTCATGCTGAACTGCACGTCTGACGCACCTCTAAGTGGTCTATGATGAAGCCCACTGTCTCCGTCTTCCTCTCCATGTTGTCTGTCGGGTGTCCGCAGAACGTCACAGGGCTGTTCTCCGTGGTTCCGTATCCAATCTGTCAATCACACCAACAGCATGTTGTGAGCAGAGGGAAGGGTGGAGGGCGGGTTGGTGCAGGGTGGAGGTGACTGAGACGTTTATGGGGAAGTACGGCGAAACAGCGATGTCTGTTCTTGCCTCGTCTGAAATTTGTCTAATTTATCCACTGAGATGGATTTTAAGAGCCAGTGGTGGAACGTAACTAATCTGACAGCTGGAGCCGCTTTGCTGATTCAGATTTTACATTCAGTGAGAGAAGAGGCTGGAGACAAATTCAATCAGAGGGAGAAAGACTGCTGGACAAATCGGACCAGTGAGGCATTTTAGAGGAGGATACAGTGAGAGCTTCACCTGGAAAATCAGGGAGGAGACGAGATTCCCAATAAAATGTTAGATTTGTTAAGTAAACTCTAGATTCCAGTCATCCTGGGTGGGTCCATCCATCTTATAAATGCAGCCACCTGAAGCCAAACCAGCCACTGACCCGAGCCAGTCAACAGTCCTGCGGCCCTTTCCCTAAATTTTCCCTTTATTATTAAAAGCAGGCGTAATGAACACCAAACAAAGCCTTATTCTCACAGCGACAGACTTAAGCTGCTCCATCTCTCGCAGTTGAAACCTGAGAGCCGCCATCAGCTTAACGCCTCTGAGGTTTGACTGGAGGAGACCATTACATAACAGCAGAGAAAGAATGCACACAGGAACGTAAAGTGGTATCGAAAACTTTGCTTTGTGAGTATCTTTTGCAATTGTTATGACTTGAAACAGCATCTCGCTTCTTGCCAGCCATCTGGAGACTATTATAGGTTATAAAACGGCTGCACAGGAGTGGCTCCTTTTCCTGCACCGCAGACTGAAAAACAATGGATGTCTGGGAGCGTGCGCGGATCGAACCCGGCCTCACGGCACGCTGTCAGGCGTTCACCTGTTAAACAGAACGACGCTGGCATGAAGTCTTTTCTCTTATGATCTGTCTGCACGTGAGCATCCAGCAGCAGGTCGAACATCAGTCCTCTGTTTACGTTCCGGCCCCTGCAAAAATGCAGCCAGCGGCAAAGAGAGCGAGCGCTCCCGCGTCGTCTTCCTGCTCATTTAGGGTTAAATTCTCACAGACACTTGACTTCCTCTTGCAAACCTCTCACTGTAACACCCTGGCAAGCCCTCCTCGTTTTTTTTTTTTTCCTCAAGTAAATGTTATAAATAGCGCTGTGTGTGCTGTTGACTGGCCATCCTCCTCTCAAAGTGAATGCCTCTGCCCACCTTTGCTCAGTCACTCACCTTTTCACTCCTTCTCGCTCCGTCTGCTTCGCTCTAAGCTCACAGACACTCTTCAGCTCAACCTTTTCACTCTGCTCTGATTCTCTCTGAAGCTTTTCACGGGATTCTTCTGCTCCCTCTTGTTCCAGAAGAGGCTGAGTCGGCAGACAAACTGATATTGACGAGCTTGTCAGCATGCGTTGCGTGAGCTGGTTGTTGCTGGGGACCTGCCTCCTGGTCCTGGGCCCCGCGGTGCGGGGAGCCCCGGGCCACTGCCCCAGTCTGTGCCACTGCCACGGTGACCTTCAGCACGTCATCTGCGACAACGTCGGGCTGAAGAAGATCCCTCGGGTGTCGGAGGTCACCCGTCTGCTGAACCTGCAGAGGAACAGCCTGGGCAACATCCCCACGGGGGCCTTCGCCGAGAGCAAGGGACTCATCTCTCTGCACATGCAGCACTGTCAGCTCCGAGAGATCGGATCCCAGGCCTTCAAGGGGCTGAAGAAGCTCATCTACCTCTACCTGTCCAACAACGAGATCAACAGCATCAAGCCCGGCGCCTTCGAGGACCTGACCGAGCTCACCTACCTCTATCTAGACGGGAACCAGATCAGCGACTTGGCCAAAGGCATCTTCTCCCCCATGATCAACCTCTTCATTCTGCAGCTCAACGACAACAAGCTTCGGGAGCTGCGGCCGGGGACCTTCGCGGGTGCCAAAGACTTGCGCTGGCTGCACATGAGCGGGAACGAGCTGACGACCCTGCAGCCGGGCTCTCTGGACGATGTGGAGAACCTCGCTATCCTTCACCTGGACAGGAACAAGATGTCCACCTATCCCAGCGCGGCAATGAGCAAGCTGCGAGTGGTGGAGGAACTCACGCTGGGGAGGAACCCCATGAGGAGCATCCCGGAGAACGCCTTCCAGAGCTTTGGCCGCTACATGGAGAAACTATACCTGGACAACATGGGTCTGGAGAAGGTCAGTCTGTGGTTTTACTGCGTGTTTAGGAAACAGATTCATGCCTTAAAAGCGAAAATGAAGAGGTGTATTAGCGCTCTTCATCACGTCAGAATATCCTAAATGTATGAAACTCTTCCTCAGATGGAAGGAAAAGAGTCCAGCAGGAGACGTGACAGACAGCTGATGAGTTAACAGTGTTTTCACATTTCTAAAAAGATTAAACTGCATCTGGTTTAAATGAAATAGTTTAAAATTATACGATCAAGGCCAGAATATCAGGTTTATCTCATGAAAAAGGGCTCTATACTGCAGCTGTCTTTATATTTGTTTGTTTGTGTTGGTCTGGCAAAGCCGTCTCGCCTATATTTCATCAGCATATTTACACGTTCAGGCTTGCCAGCAGTCGACTCCCCCTTGTCAGCAGCCAACATACATTACATAACCAACCGCCATTTACATAAATTTTGTGAGTGAACCTACAGTAGGCAGCGGTTTCTGTGTCCTGCTTCATCTGCCTCAGTGTGGCTCGATAATGCAAACCTGATGCAGCATTTTTCCGTCCTCTGAACGCAGACGGGCTTTGCATTGTTCTTCAGGATGTGCCAAAACCAGCAGGACTGTCTGCGACTGCACGACGACAGTCGGTTAACTCGCTAACGTCCACAGAAAAGAAGACGCGCTGGTAGAAAAGGCTTTGACACAACACAGTGTCAGTCATAGTTAGTTAATAATGACATGGCTCAGCAGAGCTAATTATAGTTGACTGTATCAACATGCACACGTGCACCTTTATGTTCCCCCTTTAAGAGAAATTATTAAAAAAGGCTTTAATGGTTTTATTTGACCACTCTAGACACCGAAGCTGACACCTTCCTGGATATGCAGGCTCTGTTTTACATGACTGATAAGTCCAGAAACATGTGTACTGAAGTCCGGTTGGTAACTTTTAACCCTAATCCAGGATTTCAGTCTTCATCAGAGGAACTTCAAGGATGCTGTTTAGACATCAGACATGAGACAGATGTTTTCACAGCAGTCTGTGAGATCTCCTGCAGATCTCACACCGCTTCTGTATGAGTGTATACAATCAAGCTCTATGCTTCCCCACGCTGCTCGGACATTCCTGAGAGCACATTTGCTTCATACTTGAGCTCAGCCAATATTTGAGCGTACCTGCGCCGCAGTGCGGAGGCGTCCCGGAGGGGAAAACTGTAAAATAACAACCTTCTCACGCTGGGACTGTGGGAGAGCCAGGTGGAAGCAGCAGGAGACGGCGAGGGAGGCCAGCGAGCGATTAAACCGTTTTCCAGCCAAATGCGGGTATTTTTAGAGTGTTTTTGTTTGCTGGACCTCGGCCGAGCATGTCTGAGTCTAATTATTACACAAGTGTTATTTTCAGCAAGGTGTGTTTTCTACATTCACTGGGAGGGTCTTGTAAACAGGTCAGGAGGGGTTAGGAGACAGGTAAATAGAGGCAGGGTGTTCCACAGTGCATGAAGAGGAGTATTTTTAGCTTGCCATCGCCCCCGGTTGAATGGACAATTGGGCCCTTTGCGAGCCTTCCTGGCAGAGGAGTGGCCCGAAGAGGGAGACGACAGAAAGAGTGAAAACACCTCGGCCATGCTGGAAGTCATCCATCTTCCATTGCTTCAAAATACCCTCAGCTGCTTCTCGCTCTACAGTGGAAATTTCCAAACTGCTTCATCTCCTCCACACTCCCATAAAACGACCCTTCAAAGCCCAGCTCCTCTCCGATCCGCCCTCCTCTTCCTCCTGCAGGAGACAAAACTTGACACGCCGAGGACGGGTTCATCTAGCACCTCTCTGAAGCTTTTAGCGCCCTCGCAGATGCTTATGAAGCAGAGGCGGAAAAAAGGAGGTCAGTCACTGTCAGTGTTTGCACAAGTGCTGCTGCAGAAGGAAGGATGAGAGGAGGCTTTCATGCCACAGAAACACTGGCGAGATTCCCTCACTGTGCATCTGTCTGCCTTCTGACAACCAAGGGTGTTAGCGGCGGTCAGGCCAGCACCTTGCATGGTAGCAAGGTAAAGGCTTTGGATGAAAGTGCTGTACTGTGAGAGCAAAACTCATGCATGGCTCTGCCTTTTTGCAGTTCTCCGATGGTGCGTTTACGGGTGTGACGGCCGTCAAGTCACTGCACCTGGACAACAACAAGCTGAAGACTCTTCCCAAAGGCTTCGAGTTCGGCACCATCACCAACATCACCCTCTCCAACAACCCCTGGAGCTGCACGTGCCAGCTAGCTCCACTGCGCAGGTGAGAGACTCACCTGAAACGACACTGTGCAGCCATGAAAGCAGCACTGCTGTACTTCAACACTAAATGCTAATATCAGCATGTCACACGGGTATAATGTTTACCCAATTCACTGCGTTAGTTTGGGGTGTTAGCATGCTAACATCTGTTCATTAGCACTAAACACAAAGTGCAGCTGAGGCTGATGGGAATGTCATTAGTTTTGCAGTTCTTCGCTCGTAAACTGAAGTGTTTGGCAAATAAAAAGTACCTTGTGGAGTTTACAAGAAAACTGCACAGTTCACTTTTAAAATTTAGACCTGATGATGATGCTGCAGGAAAATTCATGGGAACACCGAAGTTTTCAACCTGCAGGTACTAGATGGAAAGTCAGGGGACAGCTGATAACTGTGGCTGCACATACAGTAACTCTGAGCCATCATGACACATCACATCTTCACGTTCACATCAGCAGCTGTTCTCTTTATTCCTGTGAGGTTTCCCTCTGAGAGCCGAGCAGCCGGCATCTTATCTTCTGGCCTCTGCCCACAGGTGGATGGACTCCAGCCGCAATCGTCCGGACGCAGTGTGTGCTTCTCCACCTCAGCAGAAAGGCAAACAAATCAGAGACAGCACCGCCTTCAGTGGCTGCAGAGTGAAGGCAAAGAGAGCCAAAAAGGGCACGCGTCACTGAACACGCAGCAGCTCAGGTATCTGCACCGCACGGGCCGAGGAAAATCCCCAATCACAGCGTTTTACTGCACACTGACGCGACCTGATCGAAGAGTACACTCATTAAAGGAGCAGGTTTTTTCCCCAGAGTGCCATAAGGAGGTTGATCCCATTCTCATGTCTGCACCGTAAATATGAAATATAGCAAGGAGACGATTAGCTTAGCATACCAGCTAGCAACAGGGGCAAAAAAGTAACAAAAGCCGCTGACCACCACCGCTAGAACTCACTAATTAAGACACGGATATGGATTAAGATGCTGGTTTCACAGGGAGTTATGTCTTAACAAATTAAGCAAATTAGATATAACGTGTTAATTAGTGAGCTTTAGGGGTGCTTCCTGTCTGTGTGCTGTGCTAAGCTAACAGTCGCCTGGATGTAGCTTCATATTCAGCGTACGGACACGAGGGTGCGTTCAAGCTTCTCGTCTAACTCTCAGGAATATTCCTTTAAAGTTATCTTAACGCTTTACTTAAAGAGGTTGAGGGTTCGTGTTGATGTCAAAGTCAGAGATCTTTAATCTGGGCACGTTTTTTCTGTTGTTTGTGAAAATTTGGCTGCTGATGATGATCCAAAAAAGTAAGTGGAGACGCTTGAAGTGAACATTAAATGACCCCCTCGACCACAAATTTTAAAGTTAAGTGTTTTCAAGAGACACCCTCACTGACCACTACTTTTGGAAATAGCTGAGGTGCAGTTTTGTTCCTCTTCATGGCCTCTATTTAAGCCCAAAATCACATCCCTCCTGTGATGGGCTGTTGTAAGGGGTTTCAGCTGGAATTCTGTACAATGAGCGCTGGATTCAGACGTTACCACTGAGGTTTCGGTTGGTTTTGGAGTGGCCGAGAGCTGGCTTTGCTCGATTTTGTTTTTCACTTCTCTCTTCCTGACCGCAGAACTCTCTGTCCTCCCTTCTGTCCCGGTCTGAACTTTTCCACGTCGGCCCTGGGGTCCAGTACACCGAGTCCAGGTCATGGGGTCTCTGCTTGGAGGGCAGACTGTTTGATTTGGCTGCTGATTCTGTGTCTTTTCCACAGGAGACGCCGAGGAGGAGCCTGTCCAGGTGACCGGCTGCACACGCAACGAAAGCAATGCTAACTCATTCTACTCCAAGACTGTCCATCTATTCACCTGCCAAATGTTGTCACTAGCGTAAACACAGACACACACATTCATAGACACACACGCTCTCTGTCCGCCTCTGCCGCCCCCAAACACACGAAGAGCTCTACGGACCTTTCGTTCTCTTTCATTTATATCGAAGATGAAGTGGAAATGTACGACGTTCAGGTAACCACCGAAAGAAAGGAAGCACTCAGGACAGATGTGTTGTCCTGTCCTGGTGCGTTCAGGGCCTCAGAGAAGCTGTACAACAAAACGCTCTTCCCTGAGGATACCGTTCACAGGTTTTGTTTAGCGTGAAAATAATGTAAAGTCAAACCAGATGAGCTTAAAGGAAACGTCTGACATTTTGGGAAATATGCTCCTTCGCTTTCTTACATGAGAAGATCGATGTCGAGTTTAAGGTTTCAGATTAAAGACCTCATGTGCTAGCTTAGCTTAGCACAGAGGCTGGTAACAGATAAAGATCTAGCCTGTCGAAAGGTGCCCACCAACACCTCTAAAGCTCACAAATTCCACTTTTACACCAAAATTAGTGCATAAATGCAGGTTTTTACACCTGCAAAAAAGAGGTGATTTACTCCTTTCTCATTGCTGTCTTGCATATGATTAAAAGTGCAAAAATTAGCAAGTCCACCCACAGAGTCACTGACCGGGAATGAATGCTGTTTGCACCATTTCCCACTGAAGGTAAAGGCCTGATGCTGGTGGGTTAGTGGGAAATTAACAAACAATTATAACAAACAGTATATCTTGTTTGTTGATTCTATGCAAAAGCCAAACTGAGCAGATGTCAGGCTGTCATTTTATGGAGGCTGTGGCTCTGTCTGGTATCAAACTCTTGATATAAAGAAAATAAAAATGTTTCCCAAAATGTCAAACTATTCCTTTAAAGTTATGACAAACGACTTCTTTTGTCTCTTTTTAGCTTTGTTTTGGTCTCTGCTAACTCCTGAGGGAAGTATCTTGATCTTTAGCCACCAAAAGCTCCACTCTGTGGCTGCTGCAGCTGGAAACAAGGCTAACGAGAGCACTGAAAGTCAACCGAAACACTTTAGCAAAACGTGCTAAAGAAGCTAAAGGAGGCTAAGTCGGCTCATAGTTTGTCGTTTGCTCCTTTCACATTACACCTAATCCTCGGATCCATTAAGACACTGGAAATGAAGTGTCTGAAATATGTGATGCTCCTTTATTTTGGTTGTTATCTGTAAAAATAGTTGATCATCGAAGCAGACATGGCTCCAAAGAAGAGGCAGAGATCAACACTCGTTTAGCCTCTTTTCTGCTTTGTGACGTCGGTTTCACACCCAGACTGACTGAGAACATCAGAGACGGTTAAAGTGACCACAAAAAGGCCTGAAGGCCTGTTTCTGCAAGAAGGTTAAGAGACAGTGGATTCAGTTTTCCATTTTCCCTGTATGAAGGCATTTCAAGAGCCTTAAGATCTATAGAACTGGACTGAGCTTGTTTTTGGTGAGAATGTACCCGAACGAGAATCCATCGATCAATACGTTACACAGGGAGTCTTTACTAAGTGCTAACTATTTGTATCATACTTAACATTTCATTAAAACTTCAAACTGGAGGAGAAATTATCTCTTTCACACCAGCTATGAGGACTTGTTGTCTTCTTGCATCTCTTATGTGTATTCAATCCCTTTACATTTCCTGGACTTTTGGAAGTGTAACAGGCGTTCACATCCAATAAACTTTTTACACAATGAAGCTTTCTTTTTGTCTAAAATGCACCTTCTGCTTTTTTTTACAAGATGCTTGATGTTGAATCTCTGCATAAAAAAGTCTCCAGCATTGCTTCCACCTGCTGTACACTGACGTGGCATAGTGGCTGTTTTCCTAAGGATTTGTCTCCCCCTGGTGTGTGAAAGCTGAACCGCATCATTGAATCATTTTGTAAACTTTTGATCAGCTGTTTGGTCTGATAAATATAATTCTTATATGATACAAAAAATGATTTTGAAAGCAATAATATCTTATTTGTAAGATCCACTCACTGTTAATCCCTTGATGCCCATTCCACAGACGACCCTCTTCACAAGCTCTGGAGGACAAGGAGCACCAGCAACAACGCCTACAAATACAGCAATCAGTCAGTGGAAATATGCTCAAAATATCACAAGATTAAGCAATTAAATGATGTAAACGGTGGCATCTTTTGTTTGAGAAACAGTGCGCTGCAGTGTGGAGTCTGTTCTCACCGATCTCCACTGATGACAAGTCATATTTCTCCAAGTCTGGCTGGTTGACCATGTCGACGTACATGGTGGGGGTGCCGTAGACGGCGCTGCACCTGTGAGGGGAAAGTTGAAAATGAATAGGAAGCATCCTCATTGACAAATGCCGTTAAAGCTCACTAATGAACACGTTGCGTCTTGTCTGTTTAATCAGTGCAAAAACAACAGATCTGTGTTTTGCTGCTGCGTTTTGTGGCAGACTACTTCCTGGAGGCTCTGCCGGTTTTCTGGCGTAATGAGAGTGTTTTCATCTAAATGCAAGAACACTAACAATTTTCCAAAATGTCAAACATATTGTGAATACTTTTCTATGCTTATTGTAGATTTAAGTGAAAAAAGAGGTCATGATACAGCACAGACATAAGTCTTGAGTCAAAGAACAAACTCGAATTTAGCTGGTTGAGCTGGTGAAGCTCGTTTTTGGCTCAGAAACTGACACAGGTTATGACTTGTCAGAGTTATATACAATAATCTAATCAGGGACAGCTTTGAGCTGCACATTCTGTACAGTCTCTTTTAGTTTATTTGTTCTTCGAGGAGGAGAAGGGGATTTCTGCCTCTTTATTGACCTGATGATCAATTATTTGTATTGATGATGGATCAGGTCGCACCGTTTCCATGGCACCAAAAAGATGGTGGACAGCCTGAGGGGTCATGCATGTCTGACAAAGGTATGGGTGTAAATATCTAATAATTACAGCCCATTGCAAGAAAGATCACCTGTCTATGAAGCTAAAACTTGTGATGTGAGGTGTAACAGTGGTCCACACAGGCCTCTTATTATCGACTTATTATTGGCTTCAGTTCTTTCTCAATAAACAATCCTGTAAATTGCAGGAGTGAAAATGCCTCAAGGGAGATATGACGGCTAATAGCCAGTTAATAGCCTGTGCCCAGATGAAACATTTAAACTATGAAGACACAAAACCTGAACATTTCTGATGGAGAAAAAATGAAAAACAATGTGATTTTTTTCTTTTTGTCCTCTAAAATACTGACTACTAGTTATTCATACTGCATTATTCTACTCTTATTATTATAGTATTAGTATTCGCAGCAGCTGTTTTCTAGTGTTATTCTTGTTACTTGATGTTGAATGTTGCACAGCAGATACATTTATATAAAGACGGCTGCTGCTTTTTCTAGCATAAAACACATAGTTTACATTTGTACATATTTCATATTGTTTATTATTTATGGCTGATTTATATTGTTGTACACATTTTGACATATTCTCTGAGATATTTCTTATTTCATATTTTACACAATTTCCCCTCAGAGATCAAAGTATCCTGATTCTGATTCTTTGCATAGTTTTATGTGTTTTGTAGTAATAAGAGTATTTGTACTACTACGCAGTGGCGACACATCTTAAAGTGTCCTTTAAAAAACTGATGAGGAAACACATTTTATTTAGGAATAAAGAACCCAGATTCCAGAAACGCCAATCAGTCATTCACAAAACTGATGACGGTTTAGTAAATTGTCCCTGAGCTCATGTGTTAATCTCCTTCATCCAGTCATGTGTTCACAAAGCGGTGAACGTCGCCTCGTCCTCGCTCGTGAACGACTGAGCCTTTCTCAAACTCACTTTTTTTTCCACGGTCAAACAGATGAAACTGTTAAAAGTGTCTGCTCTGATCAGGGCGGCGGCCGTGACGTCGTGACATGGTGAAGCAGTGAAAGAACGGCTGTAATCAGTAACATTAATGAGGGCTGTGTTCCATTTAGGTGAAGGATGCTGGCTCGCCGTGTTGGAGCAGAGTCATTGTTAACATGTCTGATCAAAGAAAAGCAGATGATGTGATATCTGATCCCAGGCAGGAAGAGTCCACCTGATCAGAGAATCTGGCCCCAACGCTCACCAAACTGCAAACTTCGCAAAACACTTCGACCTTTGACCCCGACTGTGGCTGGCTGCACAGACAGCACACGTCACTTATCCTGGTGTGTCACAATAATTAGTTGCATAACTTTAAGGAACTAATATTGATTAGCGATGCAGGATTTGATTTCCGTCTACATGCCGGAAACATGCTGATTATTTCATGGGCTCTTTTACTTCTACGTTGCTTCGTGTTGGCATGGATGAATTCCAGCAGGTTATTCAGCTTTAACCTCCCTGAAGTACATTAATTAATGAAAAGCATTAATGGACAGTTAATTAACAGCTAACTAATGCGTCCTTTACATTCGTACATATTTCATATTGTTTATTATTTATGGCTGATTTATATTGTCGTACACATTTTGACATATTCTCTGAGATATTTCTTATTTCATCTTTTCTATTTCACACAATTTCCCCTCAGAGATCAAAGTATCCTGATTCTGATTCTTTGCATAGTTTAATGTAGGCAATCATTTACTGATGGTGCTCTTGCAAACTAATAAGATAAGATAAGACTTTATTAATCCCACATCGAGGAAATTCAGTCGTTACAAAGAGCAAACGCAGTGGCATAAAAGGATCAGCCTAAACTAATTTATACATTATTTAATAGCTTAGAAAGATGCTACTAACATTAGTTAATAATGCAGTTAATTAATGAGATAACAAGCATTAAGTAACTTAATAAATGTCTCTTGTTAACATTTTTCATGGGCTTACATTTTAATTTAAGTAATAACTAAAGTTATTATGTTTGATAAAGATGTTGACCAACTGTGAAACTCACAGCCGAGCAAACAAACAACTGTTTGTTTTTAGAAATGTTTACTTAAAGGATTCTCCCTTATTGTACAGTGATTACTTGATTTGAAGCTTTAATCGTAAATCAGCCTTCTCTGACCTCCATATCATGGAGCCACATGGTGCCACAGAATGAATGGTGGTTTCATTCTCAGCACTTTTAATCCTTCGTGACTTTCCGTTACCTCTCATTCCAGCGTGTGCAGCTGCCTCGTGCAGGTTTATTATTATTATTTATCAGTTAGAGACCAAACGTGCAGAGCTGTTTCATTACCTTTCACTCTCCAGAGCTGGTAGGATGGCCTTCGCATTGTAGCCCGCAGAGGGAAAGACCAGAGAGAGGCCGTGCACGGCCATGCACATCCCGCCGGCCACCGAGCCAAAGCAGTGGTACATGGGCACGGGCAGACAGATACGACTGTGAGGCTGCAGACGAAACCCGGAGATTAAAGGAGGATCAGAACTGTGGACTGGCTTGTTTTGCATTTTATTCTCTTATTGACAACTGTGAGTTTAAGTTGCTGCTTTTGTGTGGTAGACTAGCGACCGCGCTGTGGAAGCTAACAGTAGATCCGAATGACACAAACCTTTAAAAACGGCCCACAAATATAAAGTTTCATTCTCTAAAAAGGATCAGTGATTCCCCCAAACAGCTGCTCACTGCAGTTTTTATCAAATGTTCCAGAAATAAACAGTACATTTGTGAGGGACTATTTTCTGTGGCGGATGAATCCACATTTGGTGCCAGTGAGCGTTTGTTGCAGCAGGACGACAAAATAAACGATAAACATGTCAGCTAGTGCAGCAGTGTGGCTCATTGGTGTGTTTTTTTAACAGTTTTTAGACAAAAACGAGCTCTATGGCTCAGGGGAAGACAACGTAGCATCAACTCATTTTTACTTCTGCTCCTTTTTTTTTAGCTCTACAGTGTTTTATATCAGTTAAGACTCACCTTCCAGTCGTATCCCATTCTTCTGCCAACCAAGTAGGCATTGTTGATGATGTTGAAATGAGACAAGGTGGCGCCCTTTGGAGCCCCAGTTGTGCCCTGGTAACATAGAACATATCACAGCATTTAGAAAGCTAGAAAACGGTTTGCTAAGGTATGTCAGGTTTACTCGAAACACGGTGAAGCCAGCAGAGGCAGGGGTCTTATAAACAGATGTTTCAGTGCAAATAAAAGGCAGAAATTGAAAGATCTAGTGAAAGTTTAGCATTTTTTGGCTGAAAGACAACGATAATTAGTGGATGAATGTATCTAGAAAGTGTGATTAAAAGTGTTTGTCTTACTTGATTGATTGAAGATGATGTCAGTAGAATACTTTGCGTTACTTTTCCTGATTAAAAAAATGCCTGAAATAGGCTGATCGTGTGCACAAGCAATGAGAAACATCAGAACAACTTTCCTGAGCATGCAGGCATGTTGTTTCCCATGTTAACGGGTGAAACTGGCCTGTTCAGTGAAGTCTGGGATTTGTAATCCAGATGTTCTCAGTCTTTTTTCCCCCAGAAGGAGGAAAAAACAGGACGTCCAGACAGGAAGGAAAAAAGCTTGCACCAGCCTGAACAGGGCCCTGCGAGACCTCTTCAGGTCAGCGCCAATTACGCAACAATTACCGAAGTGAACTGGATGTTTATGGGGTCGTCGCAGGAGAGTTTCTTCTGCAGATCCTGCAGCTGCTGTACGTGCTGGCTGCTGCCCGCCTGCATCACGTCCTCAACATGGAACATTCCTGGTTGTCGGCTATCCACAACAATCACAGTGCGGAGGTCTGGGAGCCTGAGGGGAAAACAAAGCAAAGAAATCAGGGCCGAGCAGTTTAACCAGCTTTGAGTACCGTGTGCGTTCTGTTATAGACTAATAAGCTTTGTACTTATTTTCACTTTATATACCTTTTAATCCATTTTGTTCTCTATTAATTGTCACTTTTTTCTGTCTTTGTGCCGTTGTAGAACCTGAAATTCCCCTCTGAGGAATCAATAAAGGATTATTTTAAAGGATTATTATCTTATTTTGTCTTATATTAGGCAGCTTTGACGGTTTGTTAAAGTGCTGTTGTTCAGCCTCACTGAATGAATCTTTCTGTACATGTAGGAAGAGCCTCACATACTGAGGTCAGGAGTTCACACTCCCCCGGGTGGTGCCCCTCCAAGACATTTTTCACATACCATCAAGAGAAAAAAGGAAAGCTATTAAAGGCCCAGTCCCAGCAGCTTTTAAAGCAGCAACGTTTCAGGGTGAAATCAGTTCGTTTCAAATGAGTCCTGACGATCAGATCAGTGGATGAATCTTCTGCAGCACCTTAGATTAGAAAGCTGTCTGACCTGTGGGAACTGATAGCCAGACAAACCCAGCCCCCGTGGTTCACCAGCTAGCCCTGTGATTGGCTCGTATGTCACCAGGCCTCGTCTATGTCGCAAAGATGAGTGTATGAATTTTCTTTTTTCAGGCTTTTATGCTGAAAAATGATCAGAATTAAACTCTCCTCAGGCTGTTTACAGAAACAACTGGAGGATGTGATTGTGTCGTCTTCTAAAGCCCTGCGCAGACATTAGACATCTGCCACAGATCACGCTTTCATATGTTTGCAGTGCTGCATAACATAAAGGCCACCAGCGAGAACCACAGGTGAACACCATGCAGGTACCTGGCGCTCCTGATGTCTCCTGGGCTGGACGAGTCGATCTCTGGACATATCTGTCTGAGCATGTCACAGTACTGCTGGGTCTTGAACTGCGTAGGACAAACTATAGCCTTACATCCCACCTGTGGAGAGAGGAGCAGAGGAGTTACCTGAACAGCCTCTGCGTGTCACAGCAGTGAAAACGTTTACACAATATTCACCCACCTTCCTCAAGGCAAACTCCAACTCCTGCGGTTGGTACGCTGGATTCACAGCCACCTGTCGGGCGGTAAAACCAGAAAAAGCTGCTCATGATGGAAAAGAACCTTAAATTTATACAGACCTGAAATTGGACCAGAGTCAAAGCAAAGACAGTGCACATGAGGAACTGACTGACTAATCCAATTATTTTATTTACTTCAACCTTTCATACAAGAAATGCAGCTTCAATCACTCAACAAAATAAGAATAAAGTACTTAAAATAAATGAAGTACTTGACGGAAAATGAAACCCACTTGATAATAGTAAGCTGGTTTTAGTGTTTTCATGGAATTTACTGGCAAAAAGTAAAAACTAAATATCATGTTTTTACCTTCTGGTCGGTGCTTATTGCTCACTGTGCTGTAGCTCAAACTCACCAGTATGATGCCAGCTCTGGCTGTGGCAAACTGGAACAGGAGCCATTCATAAATGTTGGGTCCCCACATGCCGAGCCGGTCTCCTTTCGCCAGTCCGAGGGCCAGCAGTCCGGCTGCAGCTTGATCCACCTGCAGACATTACAGAGATCTAATCATGTTTATTGGGGCTTTGTTGACTGAGGGTGGCACTACAGCCTCTAACTCTGACAACAAGCCGCGAGGAGCTGACGAAGGCGGTGTGAGCGCCAAAGCAAATCAAACGTTTATGGCTGCTTTGTTTCCAGCTTCCTTATAAATTACTGACAGAAGCATCTTAAAACTTAATCTGACAGCATTCAGTTCATGTTGAAAGAGGAACAGAAATGTTACTCAGTCCGACCTCGTCAGACTTTTATGCAACAGTGAACAAGGTGTTTATTCAGACTTGAGACAAACATCCATCCTGACATACACACAGCAAAAAAAAACATCACTTCTGTTATATTCTTATCTTAAAATGAGTGTTTTCATATGTTTTTGTACTACAAAGCATATCACCTCAAAGATATCTATGATGAAAGGCCTGGTTTCATAATCGCTCTGGATTGCAGAGGCCGGCTCTCACCTTCTCACACTGTTATCTAACCCCGCCTGTTAAGAGCAAAGTCGAACACCTCGGCATACAACACGAGTCCGCAGAAGTCAAGCAAAGCCTCAGTCGTGTAATTAAACCTTTCATCTGTAACGAGGGAAGTGTAGCAGTGCCTGCCACACAGAGCAGAGGCAGCACGAGACCCACACAGGAATAAAACCATTAAAAAGACAAATTTATTTAAAAAAACATCCAAACAGAAGGGATTCCATAAAGACTAATTCAATCTTCTGTAGATGCAAAGTAAGAAAAAACAGAACGTTTATTAAGCAAATCAATAATAATACAGCTGGAAAACACTGAGTTACAAACTGATCCACACTGGGTCAATTCAAACCCAGTGTTTCCCAGCGTGTCCAGCAGATCTCAGGGGACCTGACCATGAACTTGTCAGTTCAGATGATTTGCACGATGGCTCATATCTGAGTATGGTTTGTCGGCAGGCTTTGTGCCAGGTCAACGACATCAACCTGTGACACCACTCGGAGGTTATGAGGTCTCCACATGGTCCTTTGGTAAGGTAACTGGGTGAAAGTTTACCTCAGCTCCCCATCACCTTGTGTTGGCAAATATGTCCTCACAAACAGGAAAAACCAGCCACTACAACCCTGACAGCAAAACAGCTGGGACACTGTGCAAAGCAGAAATAAAACTGAACGTGATAACTTGCTAATCCTTTTTGACGAAAACTCAATTGAAACCAGTACAAAGACGATATATTTAATGTTTGAGCTCATCCGCTTCATTGAGTTTTGGAAACATCTGCTTATTCTGTACTGTAGATTATTGGCTGTGCTGCAGTCAAAACCTTTCAGGAAAATTCCAGTATTTTTGGGTCAAAATCACTTTGAGCTCATCACCTCCACTGTGAAGATTCAGGAAACACCACCTCGCAAAACAAAAACAAACCTGATGGTTGCCTTCTAAGTAAAGCCCTATGCAGCTGGCAAAAATAGCTAATTTGGAGTGCAAAGTTATTATGACCCACAATGAAAAGGTTTAAGAATAAGAATAAAATCCATTTTGAAAATGATTGAAATTTTCCTTCCTGTAACGCTTCAACAGCCAAGATCTGGGGCCATTCATAAAATATGCAAAATATTGCTGCAATTTATTGTTTGCTCATAGGTCTAACCTCTAAAACTTTAACATTGTTGGATTTCTTGAACAGAAAGAACCTTGATCTTAGCTGGGATGCTGAGATCTTGTGCATGTTAATGTAAACTGTTGCATTGAGGTCTTTTTCATCAGTTGGTGTTGGGGGTAAACGCACTGACTGTAGCATGCTTTAAAAAAAAAAAAAAGACTCACATCCTGCTGAAACTCTGCAAAGGTCTTGCGAACTCCGTCTTCTACAAAAGTCAAAGCCACTTTGTCAGGAAAGCGCTCCACGCTCCTCTGCAGGCTCTCTCCAACTGTATGATGGAGCAAGGCGAAGGAAGACGTGCCGTGGGCATAGCTGGTGGTGAGACCCGGGATGATGGGCGGAGACTCCACATGAATGCCACTGCAGGGAAACAACAGTTAAAGGATGTTTTCAGACGCTAGCAGCTAAACTGCCGGCACAATCAGAAGCAATCATGCAGCGTCCGCAGCCCGCGGACAAGCTGTGATGGTGAATGGTTTTAATGCTGAAGCATCAATGTTAGAGCAGTATTTTACAGCTGGAGCTGCTCCAGGTGAAGCTAGTTTCAACTACTTTATATACAGTTAGCTAGTTTAGTATATGGATGGTGCTGCAAAGAATCTACAAACCGTAAAATCAGTGCCACCAATTCAATATCTGACCAAAAGTGAAACATGATCACAATCAATTTCCAATTTAGTGTTTTAATCACCTACAACACCTACACTCTTACCCGCTTCACAGAGCTCTCTGCTGTAGAATATGCCTGTTGATCAGTTGCTCATTTTAGCTGTGGAGATCCTCAAGGGTCCATTCTTGGGCCTCTGTTATTTCCAATAAACATGTTTCCTCTCAGTCAGATCATTCAGTGTCTCCCATTATTATGTCATGCAGACGACACTCAGGTAAACGTCCTTCTTCAGTTCAGTCTTTCTCATAGTTTAGATGTCAAGGATGTCAAATGTTGCAAGACTTTTTTTTTTTTAAACTGAACGACGATAAATTGGAGATCGACAAGCCTGTTCACCGCAGGCTCGTTCCCTTACCCAGAAGATGAAGGTGGTAGATAATATCTGATGCAGATCTCTGTTGTTGTTGTTCAGTCAGGCTTCTTTCAGCTCAAACACTCTAAAATCAGGGCTTTTTTTTTACAATCTCTGCTCTGGTCTGCAGGAGGTTTGACAAGATTTTATAATTTCTCGTCTAATGCACTTTGTGCTGCCACTGAAATATTTACAGACAATAAATATGAACACATGAATTACTTCCGTGTTAAACAACTTCCACTGGCGGCCTGTTTCATCCTGCATCAATTTCAGATTTTTATGAATCGCCCTTAAAGCATTGTGGCTTGCCTTACTCCAAATGATATGAAGGATTTATTGGCTCCTGTGTGTCCGGGCGTTCTCTTAGATCAGCGGATTTTACCATGTTGTGATTTTCACTTTGTTTTATTCCCCCAGTGTTTTTATGTTGTTTGATCCTTTTATTGTTTTGTTTTTATCCACTTTTTCCCCTTTAAAACACTCTGAAACCCTGTTGGGAGAAGTCTTGTATAAATAAACTTCATTATTATCATTATCAGAAATGACCACACTGGTGTTTCTCTTGTTTCCTCCTCTTCCTTCCGCGATTCACATCAGCACTTTCCATTTTTCAAGTGCCTCAGCACAACATTTTGCGCACAACAGCAAAACGATGGCCAAGAGGGCCAAGACGAGACGAGCCGTGCAGTCCTGAGAGGTCAAGCACTTTTGCAGAGCTCAACATGACTTGATGGCATCACAGTTTCTTTGTAAGCAGTCGCGGGGAATTTGTTGCATAACCACAAAGGAAACACAAGGTTGGCCACAGGAAAGAGAAGTTTATCAGAGGAAGACACTGACTGTAGGTGGAGATGTTTGGAAAAGAAAATGGGTCCCTGCAAACGCACGAGCTTTAACCGTGAAAAGTGAAAGTCTCTTCAACTTCGCGTGTGTCGCCAACTCACCGGCTTGCTGCAGGTAACCCTGGATGACGTGTCCCTGGTCTCTGCAGGACCTTTCCAGCTCTGGACAAAACGCAGTAGCTCCGAAGAGACCGGAGGCTCGGCGCAATCCTGGGGATCATCGCGTGCAGCTGCGGGTCAACGCGCTCCTCTGCGCCAAAGCTGAGCGACTGTCTGCGTCAGTAAACGGAGAACTTCTTCAAACGTGCTGCTGCGCGCTGCAGGACAGACGCACACGGACAGTCTCAGGACAGAGCCCCTCGTAAACAGGAGGGCTGTCTTCTAGCTGTAGCTCGTTGTTCGGACCTTGATCCGCGCTGACAATGATTTGTGGAACCACCGGCGCAGTCCTGCTGGTGGCGCAGCGCGGCGCCACCTTTCACCCAAGATCAATATCTTTACCTCAACGATGTCTGAAACATGTTAAAACTTCTCCTCCAAACATGTTTAAGACACAGAGGACACGCAGCTTGGAGTACTGACACGTATTCAGAACCACCCTGAAAATACTCACGCACAAGAAAACGCACTCAACTGAGATGAACTGTGATGTACCGAAAGTATCAAAAGTACTCACAGTGCAGTAAAATGTACCCTGTCCGTGTTTTTCTGTCTGCTGTTGGTGGATTCATATTCGTGCTGCATTCATGTGTTTGCTGCATTTTACAGCTGCAGATGTTTCAGCTCATTTGAACTTCTTCATATCCTGTTGGCTGATTTAATTTTCAGCAAAGCATCATTTTCTATAAGACCATCATGTCTGCTGTCCTGTGAGAACCACGTATCTCCAAAATGTTTGACGTGCTCAGAAAAACAGCCTGTTTTCAGCTTTGTGACTGCATTTTCAGCTGATCCAAGAGGCTTTTTAAAGACTTCATTCAGCTGAAGACGGAAAAAATCTAACTACAAAATCACCTCATTTGGAGATACTTTGTTATCTGGACAGGAAAGATGTGAAAAGTTGTAATCTGAAAAATTTAAAAGAGAAACTAAAGCGGTCAGACAAATGTAGTGGAGTACAAAGTACACCTGCCTAGTGCAGCAGAAGTATAAAGAAGCATAAAGTGGAAATACTCCACGTACCTCGATCTGTCAGCAGACTGCTCGACTGAACGCTCTTTACTACGTTCCACAAATAAAGTTTACTTAACTAGCTGAAACTTATTAGAAAATTATATAAATATGCAAATATGTTTCATAGCACGCTGACTTGTACTTGGCAGAAATGTCCCTTCTCAGTGTTTGTGTACTCGAGGATCAGCCTTCTGGAGTCAAACTCTGCAGAAGCACACTTTCAGATTAACACGTCTGCTGTCAAAGGGTAAAACAAACAACACAAGAAGTCAAACAGTGGTAAAAAAAGTATTCTGATGTTTTACTAGCAGTAAGTGACAGTAGAAATGTCCCACTTCGAGTCCCGCATTCACCAGCGTTTTAAAGTAAAAGTACAACATATTATCAAAATCGACGAGTTCAGAAAAAGAAATGATGAATTCAGAAGATATGATTATTCTGAATTCATGAATATTCTGCGGGGCCGATGGGAAGCCGTGGTGGACCGGATGAGACTCCAGCTCAGTTCAGGTGAGTCCGGGCTTTGAGCAGCCCTGCTCTACGCCTCACGGGATGGAAAACAGGCACCAGGCCGAGGTGAGTACTTACACACTCCACTCAGCATGTACAGAAACGCACAAACACTGCAAAAGTACGTTTGGTGAGCGTCTCTCAGAGCTGAGAGAACAGCTCCTCTTTCAGACGATGGTAGCGTCCTCTTCTAGCCATGAGCTCCTGGTGCGTCCCCTCCTCCACCACTGCCCCCTTCTCTATGAAGACGATGTGATCGGCCTTCTCCACGGTCTTCAGCTGGTGAGCCACCACGAGGACCGTCCGACCGCAAGACAGAACCTCCTGCAGCACCTGAGACACAGCAGCCAACATGACGGTTACTTCACAGCCTGGTGTTAACCTGCATGTGAACACTTAAGTGGAAGTAAAACTCCAGTAATACTTGAGCCTGACCTCCATACAACAAGTGTTCATTATCCGTTAATCTGCCAATCATTGTCGTTTGCTTGATTAATCATTCAGTCTATGTCAGAAAATAGTGAAAAAATATCTATTCAAAGCCCAAAGTGGCATCTTTAAATGTCTTGTTTTGTCTGATTAACAGTAAAAAGAAACAAAATGGCTGTCGACTGTCGATGGACTTATCAATTCTTTGACTGATCGTCGCACCTCCACCCTTCCTCAGGCACTCTGGTTGTGAAATCCTGACTCTGATGTGACAGTATTGGACAAACCAGAAAACATCTGGACTCCATTAAAGCACGCGGCGCTGCTGTGTGGAGGAGGAGGAGGTGGAGGAGGAGGTGGAGGGGATTATTACATTCGGCTGAAAGAGGAGCACTTGATTACCCCTCGCCAGGTTGGGCGGATTTGTTCCTGTTAGGAATGTGGCCAAACTGCTGATCGCGTTTCCACCTATCTGAGATCCTTATCTCAGCCCCCAGCGGGTCACCTCAGGACGTGCTTTACTGACACCAGGAACAATGTGTTCAGCGCTCAGCGTTAACGCTGTGCACTGCGGCCCTGAAGGCCGGTTTCTGTGTGTTAATCTCTTCAGAAATATCACAGACGAATGTCGAATGTCCTGACAGAGGAGCTGTAGATTCTGGCTTTTTAGAGTCCCGTTAGCTGAAACTACCAGCTTTTAAAATAAGCCTTTAACATTTTATCATTCTCTCTTTTTACTCCTAATTTGCAAATGAACTCCATGCTTGTGTTTCACTGCCTTTTCTGCCTTCTGGGGACATTTTAAATGAAGGACACTTCAGGTCTGCAGTCAAGTTTTCAGCTCCTTTAACTTGTGTTTTTCCATATGTATTTGACACCACATGTGAACAGGGTCCTGGGTGTGGTCTGGCTCTGATTGGCCCTCAGCCAAACATAACAGCGATCTGCAGTGTGGTCCCACTCATCAACAAAAATTCACCTGACAAGGTTGTCTCTCGTTTACCTTCTCCGGCAGGTTATCTTAAAACGGGCGACACCGTCAGTAGAACACGAGGGAAATGCATTTTCTAATGTGTGGCCACCTTTATTAGCTTTAACATTAGCGATGCTTAATAATATATATGTTTTCCTGAAATGAGCCGTGAGTACTTTTACTTCTGGTACTTCTGCTGTGAGGATGTGTGTCATCAGTGGTGAAGACACGTTCTTTACTCACAGCGTGCTGCAATTTAACATCCAGTTTGCTGGTGGCCTCGTCCAGTATGATGACCTGCGGGTCTCGAACCAGAGCTCTGATGATGGCGATGCACTGCTTCTGTCCATCTGAAAGTTTGCTGCCACCCTCGCCGACGTCTGTGAAGACAAACCGTGGGCACGTACGTGATTCAGATCCTAACAACAACCATTCCTGAAGGATCCAGAGGGGAAGCATCAGGTAAATTAAACTACCTGATGCAGCATCGCAAAGTGCTTTGTAATTATGAAAGCAAATTTTCTTTAAGTAGTTTGCTTCATCTTCATTGTTATAATTTGAGGTAGACATATCAAAATAATTGCTAATACTTTCTTCTACTATGGGGAAGGCAGGACCCTCACTACCCTGCCTCTGATTGGGTTACCCTGACATTCTCAGCCTAACCCTAACCAATCATCACAGGCAGAGAAGGGAGGGTTATGCCTCGGCCATCCTAGGAAAAAAACTCACTGAATGCTGCACATCAGAGGAGATGTAAGCAGGTGAATGCAAAGATGGCTGAACAACAAGCAGATACACGCTGATTACCTGCGTTTGGCCTGTACTACATCACTGGAAACATGCCATAACCGGAACAGTTTCTGTCTCTGTGCTGGCCTTTGATCACCAGCCGTCAGCCAGACAGCTCGAGTTAACGCGTGAACAAAAACTCTCCTCCCATCACACCACACCTGCCACGACCTGTTAAACGCTAAAAATTAACCCGTAAACAGCTGACTTCAGGTCAACACTTCCATCATACATTTACCAACTAGTTCAGGTTTGTGTTTTTTTTGCAGTTTTAGTATCTACATCTGAGTTATGTCTACAAGCCTACAATGTTACTGTATTTTTTATTCCAGAATAAGATAAAAACAAAGGAAAACTGTGTCTGTAGCACTCAGAACTGACTATTTTTAACGAGTCACGTGACAAAAAAGCTTCTCTGGTCGCCGACAGTCAGCTGTTTGTGTGGCGTGAAGTGTCCTCGCTGTGTGGTACAAAGCCTTGTGTACCTGTGTCGTACTCGTTCTCCAGCTCAGAGATGAAGTCATCTGCGTTGGTCTTCTTCGCAGCTTCTTCCACTTTCTCAATGGTGCAGTCCTTCAGGCCGTATTCAATGTTGTATCGCAGTGACCCAGAGAACAGCACGGGATTCTGGGATACCAAGGCCACCTAAATAAATGAGGTTGAAACACACACTGATATCAGTGCAGCGCCGGTTGACAGGGTTTCAATTTATCCTCCTCATGATGCTGCTGCAACAACTCTGCTGATCAGGTCCAAACTTTTATTTCATGGCATAGTGTTAGCATGCTAACACACTGAACTAAGATGGTGAACATGCTAAACGTACCCGCTAAATGTTAGCATTGTCACTTTGAGCATGTTAGCATTTAAAGTACAGCTGTTACTGGTACAGCTTCACAGAGATGAGAGCGAGGCTGTGGACTCTCACTCCTCTTTACTGTATTAGTGCTAATATTCGAGTTTGTTTAGATGTAACTGACAGCGGTGGTGCTATGCTGAGAAGGAGATACTCCCACAGTTCTTCCCACTTCTCTGCTTGTAGGTATTGTCTGTACATGAATGCAGCACTGGTTCCACTGTGAGTGACACGACTTGCCGCGTTTAGTTTTATGTGTTTTTCTCTGTATGTTTTTGTCTTTTGTACCTTTTGATGAAGGTATTTGTGTTTGTAACGGTGCAGCGGCTCTCCGTCCAGCAGGATCTGTCCCTCCTGAGGCTCATACAGCCTCTTCAGGAGGCTGACGCAGGAAGTCTTTCCGCTGCCGGAGGGGCCCACCAGCGCAGTCATCTTTCCGGGCTGAACTTCCAGAGAAAGTGACTGTGCAGAACATGTCAGTGATATAATGGCTCGTCCAGCACTCGATTAACGATTCTGAACAACTTCTTCTTTTCTTTAACTCTTAGCTGGTCAAACATTTACCTTCAGTGCTGGTTTATCTGCAGGAGCTGAGGGATATGTGAAGGTGACATTCTGGAAAACAATTCGTCCCTCCAGCTTCTCAGGAGCTAACCCTCCCTCCTTCTTACACTTTGGCGTTCTGTCAAGATAAGCGAACACTTTGGAGATGACTCCGACGGTGGACATTGTCTCTCCGTAGCAATACAAAATCTCCTGTGACAAAAAAAATCTTCATCAGCAACAGGCGATATGTATGTTACACGTTATATGTGTCGAATATCTGCTCTCAGCTCACCCTTAAATTTTGTGACATGGGTTTCTGGTACAAGAAAAAGGACACGAGACTGCCGATGCTGAGGTGGCCCGACGAGATGAGACTGCGGGCCTGAACCAGCATGAGTATCTTTATCCCCAGACTCACCAGCTGAATGGAGAGAGCACACAGAGAGGAATTATCACGCTGCAGACGAGCCGGAAAAAACGTACCGAACAGCAGAAATCACACATGCTGCTTCAAAAAAATCCAATATGAATATTTTGTTGTTATTACTGGAGCAAGACAATGTACGGAAGACCAATCCTGCCAGAAAAAGAAAAAACAAAAAGTTCAAATGTTAAAAAAGTAACTTAAATACTTGACATTTATAGTAATTTTGACTTAGAAAGTTGAAATTTTGAGTTGATGTAAAAACCCCAAAATAAATTCAAAAAGACAAAATTTTCTTTTCCTGGTGGAAATGGCCTCCATATGCACACACAAGTCAACCCGCTCTCTCGCTTCCCAGATGAGTCATGTGACTCGTGGACGTGCACCGCCGCCAGCTTACCCTCCGTATCAAGAGGAAGACTGCGCTGAAGATTCCTGAACGCCTCTGAATGGCGAACAACTGGTCCAGAGCCTCATTATACCTCCTCAGTTCATTCGCCTCTGCCTTGAAGCTGCGGACTGTACGAATCCCACTGACGGTCTGGAAAGCCAGGTCTTTGTTCTGAGCGTGACAGTCCTGGATCTGATCCTTCAGCTCCTGTTGGACAAAGACAGAAGCTGGACGTGAGCAGACCGATGCTTCAATCAGAAATCCAGAGGAGCTCAAATAATTTGACTCAAGTACTTGGCGTGATTGTGCTTTCATGCTTAAAGATCCCCTCCAGACGTGGTTTAAGACAACAAATACAAAGACTCCCTAATTTCTTATTGTTATTCAGTTTCATTGATAGAAATCTATTCCTTCTCCCTCATTGAAAAATTGGAAATCTAGGACTAAAAAAAATGGTTAAATTCACTACTGGACACAAGATGTCTCCTGCGTCACTGAAAAGTACATTCTCAGTGTTAGTGCACTGGAAGTTTCCACATCACACCTGTGTCAGATGCATACTGGACCACGACCGGCAGCCTCCAGGTGTGAAACTGCACCTTCAGTCTGCACAGCGAAGCTCAAACATCCATGAGAAGCATGTGGAGGAGGAATCATTAGTTTCACTTTGGTCTATATAATCTCCCATTTTCTGTTGCAGCGACCTTGAACAGAGGCCCACTGAGCGAGGCCAGATGAAAACCAGATGTTCAGGCAGATAAACACAGGATGGGGTCCTGTATGTGTATGTGTGTGTGTGTGTGTGTGTGTGTGTGTGTGTGTGTTAAGGAATATGAGACAGTGGGATCACTGCACGTTCAGAACATGACCGTGTGGCAACTGGCCAGATTTTGTGAGAAGTGGAGTTATTAATAAACCAATGAAGCTACGGTCAGTGCATGCACAATGATGGCTCCAAGCCGATTGGTCAAATGTTGTGTAACTTTGGAAAAAAGGAAGTTCAGAATAAGACTGCAAGAAATGAATTTTGTGAAAAACATTGTGAGGCTGCAGTCTGTGGTCGACTTTCCTTTGTGTTTTACTAACTGTATGCAAAGTATTATAATGCAATATCACCTGTTGTGTCAAATAAACCACCAAATCCTCACTAAACATGAGTGCCCTGGATCATTAGTGTCACTTTTAGCACTGCAGCGCCCCTCACTGGTGACTGCGAGTACTGACGTCAACTCAGCTTGATTCATTCTACGATGCTTCCATGTCAGAAGTTAACTGAGAGGCCACAGACTACTGCTGCTTATTCAGGAGACCCCAGGGCCGATCCCATCACACCCACCTTGGACCAGTTGATGTATTTATTCTGCAGGATGGCCAAGAGCGGCATCTCTATGCAGGTGAGCAGGGTGAGCTCCCAGGACAGGTGTAACATCACTGCGAGCATGAGGCAGGTTTTGACTGTGCTGCGAACCGCCGCGTTGGCGTTCAGCGCGACTGTGCGGCCCATCCTGTCCACATCAGAGTGCAGGCGGGAGGAAAGGCGTCCTGGGCGGAGACACGGACAAAAAGGCAAAAGCTTATGAGCACAACTGTCTTACACTACAGCCACACGCATAATATTTGAGAGCTACAGGCTGTTTGCTGCTTTCCTGGTTCAATATGCCTCCATGCACAAAACCAGGTCCTTTAAGAAACTTTTTCCCAGTTTAATGTGGAAAAACTCGCACAGAGCTGAGATCTCAACCCAAACCAGCACCTCTGGGATGAACTGTGTCAGACCGTAGCACCTAAGATCACTGTTGGACCACGTTGTGTGTTTGCTGTGTTCTTCTCACCGGGGTTGTTCTCCTCAAAGAAGTGCACTTCCTGCTGCAGGAGGGTGTGAAACAGCAGATGCTTCAGTCTCTTGTTCAGTCTGGCCAGGGTGCACATAAATATACCTCCTCTCAAGCCGGAGAACACAGCGCTGTGAAGACGGAGACATTAAAGAAACACATGCAGATGCTTCCACCATCAACAAAACACTGAACGATGGAGCATCTTCTAGAAGAATCAGGCTCCATCCCTCCACTAGAATCACTGCCACTGCTTTGGACACCTGATACTGGTTTTCCCTTTAACGTGTCACCTGTCTGCGTGTTGTTATCTAGACAACACAAAGACAAAATGCAGTTTTATTTCATTACCTTCCAAGAGAGACGAGCGCCAGCTGTCCAACTGCAACACCGAAGCTGCTTTGAGGCACTTGACCTCTCAGCATGTCGATCACCTTCCCCTGGTACAACGGGATAAAGGTGTCGCCTAGTAAGAGAGAGGAATGACACGGATTAACAGGAAATGATGTAAACAATGTCTCGGTGATGTGAGCATTTAGACAGGTCTTTAAATTCTGATGTCCTGAAGCGATCTGACACATTCATTCATTAATCCGCCACTGAAAATAGTTCCCAACAAACGCATTATTCACTCAGCCCAGCTGTTTGAGGAAATTACTGAGCCTTTTTTTGAGTTAAACTCTTAATGTTTGTGACTCGTGGTCTTGGGGCTGAGCGCTACAGAAATTAGAAGTACTAACAGGGACTAAGACGCTGTTGACTTTGGTCTTTTCATGGGATTTGTTGAAGAAATGTACAGAATGAAACCTTTTCCTTTAACAGTTTCTGCATTGTTCTGAAAATACAATGATGAAGTAGACAGTGGTTAAAGCTAATCAGGCATACATGGATACTCAATGTATAAATATAAATATATATGTACTGTGGAATGTTAGTGTGTACTTACAGAAGACACCCAAGATGAGGAAAGTGAACGCTGCAATAAGGTAAAGGGTGTCTGGTTTGAAGTATTTCAGCACCCTCATAAGCAGCCGCCTGGCATCCAGTTTACTGCTGTCCTTTCCCATCTTTGCATCCCCACAGAGGCCCTTTTCCCAAACTACACAGGCCAGAGACGAGCATATCGGGCCCAGGAGCAGCACACTGAGGTCAGGAGATGGTCCCATGTTAGGCACTGAAGGAGGCGCCATCAGGACGCGTCCGCTTTCAAGCACGGGAGAAAGAAGGCAGAGGAGCGCGACCAGCCTGCAGAGCAAGGCCTGGGGCTTCCCGTCAGTCAGCGCCGAGGTGAATACATGGAGAACGGCCCACTTCACTGCCCCAAAGGCCCAAACGCCTGCCAGTCCGCCACAGCTGGAGCACTTCAGCAGCACAAGGACGGCCCACAGCGCTGCACACAGCACCGCATCGAACAGAAGAATGAATAATCCACAAACTGCCACTTCACTCATTTTCCTGGGAGGGACGGTCGGACTGCGAGGAGCTGAATCTGATCCTGGAACAGCAAACATTCTGTTACACAGGCTACTGACGGTCAGCAATGGACACAAGAAGTACATGTACTCAACTACCGTACTTAAGCACAAGTCTGAGCTACTTGTACTTTACTTGTCCATCCTTTTTATGTACACTGTTATGTTCATGTCTGACAAATGCTGTACTGCAGCGGTGTGTTTGGTGTCTTATGAGTCACTGTGAGGTGGACGCTTGAATGTGCATAACTACAGATAATCCATTACCAGTACAGTAAAAGTCCTGGATTCATAATCACAGTTGTACAGGAGCACAGGAGTGTAGGAGCATTAGGAGCAAAATGCATCAGTATGAAGAGTTAAGGTACTTTATGTACTGCTGGGTACATTAATCACATGTAACCTAAGTTAGAAAATACATGTAGTATTTGCCTCTAAAATGTGGTGGAGTAGAAGTAGCACAAGATGGTAATTAAGTACAAGTACCTACAAGCATTAGAAATACTTAAGCACAAGTAGCACAAACGTACTACATAAATAACACATGACTTTCCCTGTTAGTAGTCTGGTGTGCAAGTGTTGGAACTGTTAGCTAGCTATCGTTAGCTGATGTTTTAGAGCATGTATGGAAAAATATCAGACAGCAGCAACATGAGAGCCTTCAATGTTCATTTTTAACGAACTTCATAACTTCGCAGCCTTCGTCAGTTTTGGCTCAGCAGCGTTGTTGTAGCTAGCTAATGTTAGCTAATAACAACACCTGGTAATGACGTGTCAGGTCGCTTCTGTCGTTGCTGCTGTTCAATATCTGTCCAGATGAACCTGTAGGACAGTACAGACTTTATGAAGCTGAGTCTGTCCTGTTGACTTACCGTCTGTTTCCCCTCCTCACAGTCACCGGTTAGCTAACCTGCTAAAACTTGACGCACGTTCGTTTGTTTGCGTGTAGTTTCACTTTCAGTTTGGTGATGCAAGGTTGACCTAAACTGACTCTTTACACCTGAAACAAGGAGATAAGACTCAGCACTAAACGATGCTGCCTTCATTTCACTTATTTTGCCGTTTTCCGTTGTTAGGACAGTTTTTGGTCTTGACGGTTCCTCTTTCCTCTGTACACACGCTCACAGCAGTCCGTCATTACACATTACAAACACAAGATGGCGGCATCTGTTTACATAAAGATCCTCAACACTGCAGCCACAGAAGAAGAACTCTTAACTAAAAGTCCTTAACTATCATTTTGAATGGAGGACTTTTATCTGCAAAACAGTATTACTATACTGTAGTATTCCTACTTTACTGTCTGAGTACTTCTTCCACCATTGTAAATACTGATGCATCAATGTGTTCTTCACTTAAATGTTGCAGCTGGTAAAGGTGGGTCTGATTTTAGGTACTTTACATAAGAGGCTGTGCATTTCCACCCAGGATCATTAAGGTCATCATATCAACTGAAATAATAAAGCTTTTTAAAAATCTAGAAGCCAAGGAGTTTAAAAGGGTTATCTTAAGTTTCAAGACCTGTTTTAAGGCCCTCATGGCTCAGGTTATGTTCTGCATTGGTGGCACACAAACCTTAAAAAATGATCACGACAAAGACAACTGGGATATTCAAACATTTATTTTCCCCTGATCATAATGTATAAATAAAGAATCTATAATAAAGGTAGAATTTGGCCCAAAGCAAGACAAGCCTCAAAAAATTACTAAGAAATCCTCTCATGGCTGAGAAGACTCTGGTTACACTTTTGATTACTGCAGCGCAGCTCATACCTGAAATATCTATTTAATTTTCAGCAACATTTGACATAAAACATCTTTGTTCAAACCTGTACTGGTGGTGTGATAGTCTCACTGCTCATTTATCAAAAGTCTGTCCCATGAAGGTAAACTACAGTGTCATAAAAACATGTGAGCTGCTGACTCCTCAGTGACCTTCGAAACGTTTCTCTCACGACGTGTTTCAGCTGACATTCAACATGAAATCATCTGCTCGGATCCCCCTGAAAGGCTGTGACCTCATGCTGCGGCTGTGTGTACTAATACACCAGTTCTATAAAAAGGCACTGTTCCATTAAGGGATGAAAAGCGTGCGGTACACAAAAACATGATTAATCTCTGCTGATACAGAACATATTCATTTCCTACATGTGACTGTGAATGGCAAATTGAATCAACCTTACACATAAATATATATATGTCATCCTTCAGTGATATAAAGCAACAGCTACTCATCAACAGGTTTGTAATTTGCTCTGCATGCTGTGTTTAATACTGTCACTAACAGAGAAAATTCATTTTCCTATTTAAAGATGATGAAGGTGAAAGAAAACTCTCATTTTTATATCTTGCTCTGACTGATCTACTCTACCAAGTCTTTAGCTATTAGCTATAATTAAGATAAGTCTGAGAGATTTTCACTATTTTTCTTAGTCAAAACTATCACGAAAAGACCAAAACCAACAGTGCATGTGTCTAATACCAAGTGTTGTGTGCATCAGTCCTCTGAGCCCTAGAGCTCCACAAATACACACACTGCACTTTATTTTGAAATACTGAAATAGTTGGTAAATACTCACTAGAGCACCAAAAGTGGATTAATCCACATATGAAAATAGCAGTTGGTGTAACGTATGAGAAAAACCAGCTACTTTAGGAAATCAGTGAACCTTAAACCTTAAAAGTGAAAGTACGTATACGTGATCTATTCTAGCCTTCAGCAGGAAGCAGTGGGTTTGACAGAGTGTCGCCGACAGGCTGGAGAAGTCAGACAGCATTAAACTGTTCATCAGCGTGACAGGAAGGAGCGTAAAAAGTGCCTAAATGTGTGGAGGCAGCAAACGAGGCAGCAAGTAATGATGCTGAATCTTCATCAGTCAAACAGCTGCGTGTCGTCTGAGTGTTGCTTATCATCATGAACTACGATGAAAATAAGCAGCGAAACAAACTGTCGTAAACTTTTAAGGACATTTCAAACACACCTGAAATGATGTTGCCTCGTTGCAAAACTAATTAAAGTAAATTATTTCAGCTTTAGCTTTTAGCTCAAAGGAATCAGGGTTAATTTATGGCCATTTTGCAACACAAAAAAATGAAAGCTGTCGCTACACTTACACAGTTAATTAACATATATATAAATATTTCAACTAGAAGCATTTAGTAGGACCTTTTGTAAATGTGTCTTGTATGTAGAAATGCTGTAGCTTCAAACGTCTGACACATTATAAACTAAAACGCCTGTAAAACTAAAATTAAATATATAAAAACTAACACCAAACCTTTCTGAAAATCTGACACTACAACAAGCAAACACACTCAAAGTAAACTAAAATGAAATCTAAAAGTCGAAACTTCAATAAAAATAAAAACCAGGTGAGGAGCAGAACCTTAAACATCTGGATTCAGTCACCTGAAGCCGTCTGTGTTGTCTACGACGCTGCTGGAACGTGGATTTGTTTATGTGTGCAAACAGCTCATTTTACAGCGCGGGCTGTTTGATATCTGGCCTGGTTCCAGAATCACTATTTCTGCCTGTTGGAGAAACGATCCACCAATCAGAGCTTTGTAGGCGGGATTAAGAACGGTGATGTCATCATTTCAACGAAAATTTCACAGCTGAAGAAGAAAGTGAAGCAAAAAGCGTTTCAGTCATCCGGACACGCTGACATTTCGTTGATTTTGGTCTTTTTAGATTTGACAGTAGAAAAAATATTGAATAATAAAATTATCCTTTAAGTCTTGATTATTATGGAGCTGCCTTTGACCCCATAGTGTTTTCTTCACTTTGATTTCACCCATTTATGTATATTACTATTAAATTTTCTTCTATTTCATCATAATCAATACCTTCTCAGACCCACTCTTTGTGTCTGTGTGCTCGTCATGTACCATTAAACACTCCAGAAAAGATCCAGTGAGTGATTTCATCAACAAAGGATCACGTATGCTGTCAATGAAGTGACATACCTCCTATATGATAAGATTGTGTGTGGGTAAGATCAGCAGCATTCACGATAAACGGTACAATCACGTTGCAGTTTGTAAGTGCACATCTGTTCGTTTTGGTACGAAGGATCAAGTGTCCGACCTCGGTCAGACAGTGCAATCATTCATAGTGTTTGATTGGACTCTTATGGCGGACCAGATGGCAAAGATGCATCACGTGAGGACGATTCAGAGCAGAACACTTTGCAACATCTGGCGCCACGCGAGCTGACACAAACATTACAAACTAATCTGCAAACCTGTCTGACCGAGTGTGAAGTGTTGAGAGCGACACAGTGTGAGCAGGCTCAGACGCTGGTGATGTACTCGGCCCCGTTAGCTGAGGCCTTGTCTTTGTCCCCCTCTGTGGGCACGCTGCTGTACTGTCTCGCCGGTTCCGGCGGCGCGGCTGGTTGACACGGCTTTGAGGCCGTCCTGCCCCTTTTGTCCAGCCACCAGAAAGACACCATGAGGAACATGCCGGCCGAGGCAACAACGGCACTGCAAGCAAAGAAGACGTGGTAGTACTGGCCTGTCCTGTCAACCAGGACTCCTGCAACAACAAGAAAAGCATCTGTAATGCTGGCATTTCATATTTTGATCATTTGTTGGTAATCTTTTATTTCACTGGTCTTATATTCTTCTATAATTTCCCAGAAAGGAACTGTAAATTCATCAGCAGGCTCCTGAAAGGACCATATAACACGTCAGTGACGGAGAGGGTTGAATTGGTGGTAATAAAATTGGCTTTATGATGAGCAGTGGTTCCCAGACAGGTGTAAGACAAATCTGAGGGTCAAGAGAAGATGAAGAGGATAAGAAAGCAGAAAAAAACGTCTCTGCTGCACCAAATTCTGCTTATTCAAACTCTCAACCATTACTTTTTTTGTAAGTTACTGGATGATTTCAGCTGTGAAAGCACGGACTGGTGGAGACATCGAGCCAATGATGAAGGGTCCTTCAGTTTAAGGGCTCAGGAGCCAATATGTTTGGGAATCACGGACCACGGCTGCAGCCGAAACGTCAAAAAGATTACATCATTACGCCGCTTTAAAAGTTGCTGCCATAAGGAATCACGGGACGGCATTATCTCCTTTCCTTTGGTCAAGGATGGTCCAGTGCATCCTCTGCTAAAGGAGATAAGAAAGGAAGCAGTGAGGCACCTTTCCTCAGCTCCTGTCACAGCTCCTGCACACTTCCAGGTCATTTCACTCAGTCAGAAACCTTCCTAAGCAAAAACGATGATTCAGCTGCAGCCCTCCGGTCCTTCACTCTGAGCACTGCAGGTCAGCTTGACATGCAAATATGTGAAATTTGGCTACAGGGAAATCTAAAATCCAGCACATAGGGAAATAAAGTTCACAATTTAAATGAGGCAGGTCTCTCAGTAAGAAACTACAACACCGTCTCAGACCTTTGTGTCTTTTTACTCTATGATTAACACCAAATAACAATCTTTCTTTAAATGATGAAGACCCATAAAGTGTCACCTCTTTGTAAAAAAAAAAGTACTGTCATCACAATCATCATAATTCATGTAAAACAACTTCCTCATTTACTATCAATAAGCAGTAATAAGGAGGTTACTGAGGGAAAACTTAAAGGCATAACAAGTGCTTTATAACGATTAATAAAGAGCCAATAAGCTGCTGATATACATGCTAATAAGCAGCTAGTTAACAGTGAATATGTGTACAGTAACATGAGGTTACCACAGTATTTCTCTGGTACAGGTGAGTACAAGCAGATGTGTACGTTCTTTGTTAATAACCACTTTTGTCAGCTGACGGTGAAGACTGCATGTGTAAAGTGAGTCTGTCGTGTGGTGACGTCACTGCCCGGCCATGTAAGCGGTGGCAAGCATATCTGTCATTTGACACTGAGAGCCTCTGCCCTTTCCCCACTCTGCTGCCACTAAACTCCACCTCCACACACTGAAGCCCGGGTGGCCAGCGGGGGATGTGACTGAGTACATTTACTCAACTCCTCTACGTGGTACTGTATCTCCATTTCATGCAACTTTCTACAAATTACAATGTTTCATGCACTTTCTGTCAAATGAAAACCATGTATCTCCACACAATCAGCTGGAAAACGTAATTTTACTTGTACTGGAGTAATTTCAGTGTCATATTAGTACTTTTATTTAAGTAAAAGATTTGAATACTTCTTCGACCTTTGCACACTTGTTTCTTTTCTTTTCTGTATAACAGCCAAATTGGCTGAGAGCATCCTGCTATTTACAGCTGCAGGTCGAAGGTTTCGTGTTTGCTCCACAAACAGAAACATGTGCACCAAAGCACGCACAAACACAAGCACTGGAAATCGACCACACACACGTTTAGTGTTTCTGAATCCGGTTCAGTGTAGTTTTGATGTGTCCAAGCTGAGACTCACAGAAAAGATGCAGCCAGACTGAGCCTCGAGGTGTGAAAGTCTGACAGCTTAAACGTGCTCATGTCTATCAGAGCCAGAGCTGCTCAGCAGGTTTAAATTATTTCATTGCTTTAAAGAGCACGTCAAATCAGCAGAGGTGATAAAATCTGGAGGACACGCCCCTTAAAGCTAAGCCTCACCTGCCTCTGACCCCGGTGGGCGACGAAGGGTTTCAGGTTTGTATCATGAGCTTTAGCTGCTCTTTAGCTGCGTCCCACCTCATACAGCACACTAATTCAAAGCCAGTCTCAGTGTGTAGCGTGTTCACACTGGAAAAGTGGCGAATTACGTCCACTCATGAACCAGAAATCTAGATATTAAACCCACATTGTTCAAAGGAAGCCGCTCAGGGCTGAAAAACCTACTGCACATATCATTTCCCTTTTCTACAGAGCAGAAAAGTCCATTAATTTCTTGTACACTGGCTGCTGAATGCTATCAGCATACAGTATATAGCATGAGTATGTAGTACACTGGTGTTTTTCACTGTTCTTTTACTCAATCAATGAACCAATTCTTCCTCCACAGCAGCTCTTCCATGAATAAAACCGTTTATACCTCGAGTTGCACTCTGCCTGAAGCCTGAACAAATATAGTGAGGCAAATTCTATCCAGATTTTTAGATATAATGCGAGTGTGTCCCACATTCCCCCCATATCTGTCCTCTCCATCTCTTCCCCTCCTCTCTCTCTCTCTGTGTTTACGTTACCTGCCAGCGGAGGCCCAATGAGCAGCGTGATGCTCTCCATGATAGCGAGCAGGCCCAGAGCTGAGGGGAAGCGGCTCATCTCCACTATATCCATGAGGACGGTGAACATCAGGGAGCCCACCACGCTCATGGACAGCCCGTAGACGCCCACGTAAAACATCAGTACGGTAAAGCTGGACCCGATGCAGCAGATGCTGTTACTGAGCCCGTTGACCAGCAAAGCTGAGGCAAATACATAAACGTGTCGCCCTTTGAACCAGGGCATGTTGAAGATGATGCCGATGGGCGGCCGCACCAAGACGTTAACGATACCTAGGATGGAGAGCAGCAGCGCGGCGCGGCCCTGCTCCATGTTGTTTGCCGTGGCGTAGGGAACCAGGTACACCAAGGGAACCACAAACCCGAGCATCATCCAGGTGATGCCTATGGTATACACACAGTAACGTGAGTTGTTGCAGAGCTGGTCAAAGGCCATGTGTTTTCTTACGGAAGCCCCCAGGAAGCTCCATACCGTTCTCACCCACCCCTTTTCCTTCCTTGCATCGTCCCTCTCTGGCAGAGGGGGTCCGTGGTTCATCAGAGGCTGGCCTCGACGCCTTGGGGGCTGGAGGGGCCTCATCACCGCCCCGCACACACAGCAGTTAAACAGGATGGCCCCCAGAACGAGGAAACTCCCCCTCCAGCCCAGCTCTGAGTGGAGGTAGTTACCCAGGACAGGCAGGGTGCACAGTCCCAGGGCGGTGCCCGTGGACGACATCGCGTTGGCAAACGCACGGCGGCGGACGAAGTAGTGCCCGAGGATGGTCACAGCTGGCTGGAAGCTAAAGCAGAAACCGAGACCTGTGACGATAAAAGAAGACACAGGGACAACATCAGGGACACGATTGTGTTTATTGATTTATGTCAAGGCAACAATTACACTCGACTTTAAAGATCTACGTTATCACAACTTATTTTGCATTTTTTTAGCTATAACTCCTCTCTGGAATAATAAGATTGTGCTGAGATCTCAGGACACAACAATTCAGCCTGTTAGCTAAAGACAAAATGAAGTCAACGGTATACTTATTGTCAGTTTGTAAAAAGATTTCCTACTTTGACTTTGCCCCTCTGTGTTTACTGTATTTGAAAGCACACAAAGTTTTCCACTATCACCAACATTTCAGCTGTGCTCACTTTAAGTTTGGCTAAACTGTTAGCTTGTTTACAACCTGTTTGTCTCATGTTCTGTTGGACAATTTTGCCACAAATGATGCCCAACTCGATGAAATTAGACTTAAATCATAATAAACTGGAATTATGTGTAAGCTTAAAAAATATATTTAAAGTTTAATCAGACTTTTCTGGCCACTTGTGGGCAGAACTGTAAAAAACACAACTTTAACATGGTTTTCATTTATGAAACTGTCATGTTTTGGTCTCTGCTAACTCCTGGGAAAACCATTCGGCTCTTCAGCTGCTAAATTCTCTGCTGTGCTCTGAGTGTGTGTGCTGTTTGCTGGGCAGGTAGTGTACTTTTGTGTGTAACCACCGTTATCGAGTGTCCGCTCGGGACAACAAATCTGTTGAGTGTTGGCTGACCTGTAATAACCCCAGCTGTGAGGTAGAGCTGGCTGATGGACTGGGTAAATGAACTGGCAGCCATTCCAAGCCCACTCAGGACTCCGCCCAACATGACTGTAGCTCGGCAACCAAGTCTCTCCACCAACACGCTACAGAAGGGACCTGTGGATCAAATGTAATGCTCTTAGTTTAATGCATACCGAAGCAGAAATGGGCAAAGGCTTACACGGAGCAGGCGAGGCCATTTTTTTAATCCTGCAGCAGGTTTCAGGCAACTTGCATTTAGCTGTAATATTATCAGTTGATTGAAAGTACTGAAGGCAGTTTGCTCCCTGTGTGACAGATCCATGTGAAGCTGACCCATATAACCATCAGTGCGATGAGATTTCATTACATCAGCGTAACAATACACTGTGTTTCAGGACAAATCAGTTTTCAGTGAGCAAACGTTACCGTCTCTGCTACGCCATTCTGCCTCAACTGCTGCTCATAAATGATCTTAGCTTGAAGCCTCGGTGCTTTAAAACAATGGGGTACATTGGTTAAAAGTCACCAACAGGAGGGGTAAATTCAAAGCACAATGGAGCTGCTTCAGTTGTTAAGCAACATGGCTGCAGGTCACTGATGGAGATAATACCTGTATCTAATTGAGCCTATGTAAGCCAAACACACGGGCGGCAGAGTGCCTAATGACAAATGCTTGCAATATTTAAGCAAATAATGCAATATTTAACCTAATAAAACATGTTTCTCACAGTCTGAAAACATCACGATTAATAAGATTCTGTTTGAGTCGCCTCACATTAGAGTTTCAGAATCGATTCTTCCACCTTCTAAATTCACTGGTATGACTGCGAGCGTCACTGCCGTCTGAACATTGGCTGATGTTGAGCAGCTTAGTGAAGATAAACCTGAGATTCTTGTCACATTTTTCTCAGCTCAGGAACATTGATAAGATCAAAGCATTCCTGCCTCCATAAGCCATGAGAGCTGTGTTCAGTTATTACACCAACCCAACACACGCACTGTCATGGCTCTCTACACTCCTGAACTGGTAAAACAGGCCCTCAGCAGGCCTCGACACCGTCTTAAAGCTACCGATTCCTCCTGAGGATGTAAATCTTTAAAAACAGCTCACAAATATATGATTTCATACTTAAACAAGGCTCAGTGATTTCCTTTAACAGCTGGTCACTTTGGTTTCTAGCAAATGTCACTTTAACAGGAGAAAAAAGTGCAACTGTTAGGGACTATTGAATCCACATTTGGTGCTCTTGTTTGGGGCAGCAGACTTACTTTTCAGCACCGTCCTGAAAAACTAGTGTTGTTATTCATTTTTATTATAAAGGTACAAGTACCTCAGCAGTGTCCTTTCAGTACAGATCTGGACTAAATGCATCTGGGTACTTAATGTTAAACTCAAAGTACTTTTACCTCCAAACTGTACTCAGCTGAAGTGCTTGTCCTTCAGTACTGTAAACTTGCTGTATTGCTCTATCAAACTACAGTTCAGTTAGCTCCGTTAGCTGTTGGCTCCGTTAACTCTATTAGCTTTGTTAGCAACACACAGCAGCACTCTGCTGCCCACTGGCTGCTAACAGCTAGCTAGCTCTCAAGCTGATTTCTTGTTCAATGTAGTGATATCAGGGAAAAAAAAGAGTGCGCACTCCAATGACGGTGACCTTCCTTTGTCCTTTTGGATTTTAACGTGTGCCTAGCAACATCACTGCAAACCAAAACTTCACAGAATCACGCACAGCGATATGTGATAGTAACCACAGTAACAGCACGAGATGACCCTCTCCGCTGCAGCCAGCACTCAGGTTTGTTATTTGCTGAGTGAAAGTTGTTCATACAGACAAAAATCCCTCGTGTCCCGGAGGCGTCCTGGGGAAGATTTCTACTCATTCCAAACTCTCTTTCTATCATCCCCAGAGCGACGCGAGTCTCAAGCTCTGGTATGTGTGATTGAAACTAAAGTACAGTGTGTTCATGGCAATGAAGGAACATGTCAACCAGTGCAACAGTGTGGCTCACTGATGTGTTGGTAATCGTTTTGGACAAACGTGGAGCTCTGTGGCATCAGGAAGAAGACACACAGACATGCACTGTTGATTTCGGTCTTTTCATGGAAGCTGATGACAACAGCTAATTTATAGATGCTCATCAGATTTATCCTTTAAATGTGACACCCTGTGAGTTTGTACTATTCAGATTTTTAATTTCAGAAAAGCTAATTTCATAGGTTGACTTTCATTCAATCAATTGTTGTACCTTTTAGGGAAAAAGGTTCATATTTCGTCATTTTAATAAAATTTATTATACATTTTTGTGGTTTATTCTTGTACCTAATAATTAGTTTACATTTTCATTCAATAATAACTTAATATTTAATGCAAACAGTTAAAGAAAAGTTGGGTGTGGCAGGGAGGAAAGGCCTGGAGGGATTCAGAGGTGAAAATCTGTGTACATGTTAATATGACAAAAGTATCTGCGTTACTTGTGAGCCAATAAATCCTCTTTTGATAAAAAAACTGTGCAGGAGGTCACTACCGCCCACAGCCCACAAACTGCACTTCACACTGTGTGTGAACAGGCCTCACCTAAAGGACATGACGCACTCTTGAGAAATTATGGTAATTATTACCATTTTGTTGCAATTTAATTGGGAGTGAAAAGGTGTTCCGCTAGAAAGAGGCGAAGGAATGTTATCAAACTGATCTGATAACACGGAGACAATAGAAAACGAACATTTTGTTCTGCTGCAAAACAACTGTCGTGATTTTGCACTTCCAACATTGACAGCTCAGTGACTGTCTAATGCCTCGTATTATCTGCACCCATCCAACCATGTCTCAAACTGGTTTTAATCCTTCTAACATCACAGACAGAGAGTCAGACTTTTGACAGTGTGTCAAAGGGCTGGATATCCTGTGAAAGCACCCGAATCACTCCAAACTCATTTCTGTTTGCGACTAGACGACAATAACAAACCTCGTGCAGATACTGAATCAATCAATCATTCTGCTATACAAACAGAAACATGAAGTTACCAAAATCAATAGCTGGTATAGTTAATGATTACATAGCCAGATATTCCCCTTGATCCGCTACGTTGACTTTATATGAACCTACACAGCCGACTTCCTGTTTCATGCAGGTTACATAATGCAGCGTTGAGGAAGGACGTGGACATAACTGACTGGGGACATAGTTCCTTTGTGCACCGCAATGAGAAGCTCCACAAGAGGATAAAGTATTCTTCCTACAATGACCAGCAGACTCTGATGTTTGTGTTTATAACACACAACACATGAAAATATCTTAAAGTTACAATCCTTCAGACTTTCATTAAATCAAACCAAGTTTTTGACATTATAGTCGTATCAATAATACTGTAGCCATTTAGTGTATCCACATCCTGTAATTACCTCTGTGCAGAGTAGTTTTCATTGTTAGTGGCAGAGTCGCCATTCAAATTGCAAAACCTACATACAAGTGATTCACATGAAATGATTTAGCATATTTTTTTAAATGTCGTCTCATTAATAAAACATGCTATTTCTTCATTTAGAAGTTTCACAGTGTCCCTTTAAAGTTTGGATTATTAATTCTCTGTTACCCTGAATTCCTGATGTGTAGTGTACTCAAGTCCTCTGGGCTGTGGCTAATAAGTGGGCTGCACTTTCTCATGGAAAATCTTTTTTAAGTCAACACCTGCACAGCGTGAGAGGTCAAAACACCCTAACTGTGTCTCTATTTTCACATTCTTCCTGTACAACAGCAGCAGGTAGGAACTTAAATTACCTTGAGCTTAGGGGGCAAATAATATATTTTATTCCAACTAAAATATAGTATGTATCATGGTGTATCATACAATTTATTTACACGACATCAGTGAGTGAACTTAAGATGTGAAGGTATATTACAATGTACTGGTTACAGTTTATTTCTTGGTTTTCCTACTTTACCTCCTGCATGAAGCACAGACGTCATGATGGAGGGCACCCAGGAGGTTTCGCTGTTGGAGGCGTGGAAATCATTCTGCAGGTCAGTGTAGAAGATTCCCACACAGGCGGGGAACGCCAGGGTCAAAGCCAGGACAATGATGGTGGCAACCAGCACCACCCAGCCCCAACCGCCATCTGGAGCTGTGACAGCTCCTGTTACAGCCATGGAGCCTCCCTGTCGCACCTCCTCGGATTCACACTCGTTGGTCTCTGGAACTTTCTCCTGCTCCATGCCGTTGGCCTGCTCACTATCCATTGAGGCCTTCGAGTGGAGGCAGTGATCATTTGTCCCTCTGATTCCATTTCTCTGAGTCATTTTCTACTTGGCAGCTCAGGCAAGGCTTCTGTGTTAGCTCTGTAGGGTGTGTAATTGCTTTCGAGGCCCATGTCACTGTAAGTGCTGCGACCTTTAAGGACACCTGCAACAAAACAAACAATCCATCAGGTTGTGTAAGGCAGCTGAAGCGGTGACAGGCTCTTCTGGGCAGCCTGTCGGTCCACTAGTTTGGTCCAGACTGAAATCTATCTAATCTACCTAAACATTAATTGCCATGAAATTTTGTCCAGACATGAACATAAATCCTTCTGACTGAAATGATCTATCGATTTTTCATCATGCACCATCATCACATCTTATTACACCTTAATATCTGCAAAACTATGAACATTCACATCAACCTCAGTTGTACTTTGTGTCAAGTGCTTATCAGCAAATATTTGCATGATATCGTGCTAAACTAAGATGGTGAACATGGTAAATATTATACCTGCAAAACAGCATTGTCATCATGAGCTTGTTAACATGCTAATGTGAGCATTTTGCACAACACACATTTTGGCTGTAGACTCTTACAGTAGAGATAAGATTATCTCTTGCTGCTAAATGCTCCACAGCGTTGGCCAGCTACTACATTGTTCTGCGTTTTGTTCCTGGGCAGGTGGCATACAGCAGATGCTGCTGCTGAAAGCAACACTCATGAGAATGGAGAGAGTGAACCAAAACCAAAACAACAGCAGACACGAACAGAAACTGAGATGCTCCACAGAGCTGAGAGGAACTGCAGAGTCAGGTGATACTTCTGTGTTGGTTCAGCACTATGAGCAACACCTTTCACGTTACATGTAGTTGTTCCATTATTTCTTGATATTAAGTTTTGATTGGAGCAGCTTTAATACAGTTTTAAATGAGTCTTCCTTCAGAAGACTGTAACAGAGGTTCAGGGCATGATGACAAACGCCGACAGCCTGTTTCTCCAGCTGGACACAGAACTCAGGCTATGAACACGAGTGTGCAGAGAGAGGTTAACAGTGAGAGAATGGGAGTGCTCATGCATCCTACAATGAAGGAAACGGCCTGATCTTGCCAATGCTCCTGATGGCAGACTTTGTGAGAGAAACTTGAGCCGTGCAGAATGCAAGCCCCAAGGGGCCTGTAGCAACTCATTTCCTGTAGGTGCTTCATGGATAAAAGACTTATGTTTTATCCACATTTAAAACCAGAAAACGACATTCAGGATTGTCTGCAGGTCAGGCTGTCCTGTGACAGGCTGTGAGCGAATTAACAAAGGAGGGGTCTGATGGGTTTAAGGAATCTGGCTAGCATGAGACTAACATATACTTGCGAAAACCCTTGAATGAAAAGCCCTCAGTGCAAATGTTCCAGTAGAATTTCCCCCCAAAGACTCTCAATGCCATTTCCAGATGTACGAAAACATCTTCTGAGACTATATCCCTGAGAATACAACTCGTCAGTAATTTCAGTGTCCTGATGCAAAGAACCAAACTGACTTGTAGAAGAGACTGCGTCATTCATAATTATGACGCATTGTTTTCTGATGATCAAGTTCATTTTTGAAAATTAGTAATCATTTCAATACGTGTTATTCCCGTAACATTAGACCTGTCAATCATTGCAAAGCGGCTTCTGGATAAAAAATAAAAGGAAAAGAGAAGGCATGAAGAAAAGACATTTTGTTTACAATATTTATGCTAAACTCAATATTTTCACTTCACTTGCAACTTTTTTAATTTAGGTGAGTATTTTAATTTGTTTCGCCATCTTTGGAGACTATTTGGAGACCGACAGCAAATAAACATTTTGAACAGTCAGCCAGTAGCTGTGCTCTGAAGTGTGTGCCTTCATTTGTTGGAGGCATTTCTACATCAAAAGTCATATGATGTAGATGTGTGGGGTTTCAGCGTGCTTCTCTATGCATCTCCCATAGGCTTCAACAGAACTGGCACCAAGCAGCTCATTAGTGTTGGTATTATGGCCTTCTTTCTTTTAAAGTTTCCTTAGCTCAGACCAGGAACTTCCTGGAGTCCTGGAGGTGGTTGCCTGAGAACTGGCCCAACAAGTAACCTCCTGTAAAACCATAGCTTTTTTATGCACTTTTTATGCACTGTTATGCACTTTTTATGCACTGTACAGATTAAACAAGATACGTTACTTAACAATCTTAAGAAATGATGCTTGGCAGATTTTGTTACCTTTGGACAGAGCAAGGCTATCTGTTGACACCCTGGTTCCAGCTAAGCTAAATTAGCCGGCTGCTGGTGGTAGCCTCATATTTACAATGCAAACACGAGAGCAGCGTCAATCTTCTCATCTAACTCTCGGCAAGAAAGCAAATATGCATTTTTCCCAAAACAGACAATACTTAGAATATTCTTTGAGGATTCTCTGGTTTCCCAAGTGTTGGGAAATGACCTTCTGTTCTATGTGACTTCAGTCTTTCAAAGGAAATCTACTGGTACCACTGGTACAGTTCCCCCTTCATGGAAAGCTGCCTTAATTGGACCAACACTTTAAAAACTTGGTCTATACTCTAGAGACCTGGCCTATTCCATCCTATTTCCACTTAGCCATTCATCTCTAAAATTCTTGAGAGGGTAGTTGCATTCAACTCCAGATCAACCTTGACCTCAATATTCTCTTTGACTCATTCCAATCCAGTTTCCGCCCCAAACACAGCACAGCAAGAACCCTTGTTAAATCACCACTGACCTCCTCCTTTCCGGTCTACTCTCCATCCTCATCGGGCCAGCGTTGGAGTATCAGTGGTTTGCCTCCTACCTTGTAGACAGGACACATTTTACACAAATACAAAATTACCAGTCAGAAAGCTCCATAGGAGTTCCACAAGGTTCAGCACTGGAGCCACTCCTCATTATTATTTAGCTACTCTCTCTTAGCAAAATCTTCCAGCACCATCATGTTCATGTTCACGGTTACGCTGATGATACACAGCTTTATATGCCCACTAACCCCACCTCCACTCTCCCCCCAGATAACAGCTACCTCAAATTCAACCGTGGTAAATCTGAGCTACTCCTCCTTGGCATTACACCTACAATCTCAAAAGCTAATATTTGTTCACTCCCCTTTGCTGAAGCCACCGCACCTGTTTCCACACAAGTTAAAAGCATTCTTGTTATCCTGGTCTGTATCCTCTCTGTCTTCAGTCATAAACAATGTCTCCCACACTGCCTTTTCCCATTTACGAAACATCTCAAACTTAGACCCTGCTTTAACGCAACACTCCAAGGAAATCTGAGTCAAGGCTTTGGTCACGTCATGCACTGACTACTGCAATGCAATCCTGGCAGGCATCCCCAGCAAACTTATTCACCAACATCCATAACTCTGCATCACAGATTATTACACATTCAAAGTTCACTGTCACTCCCTTGATGATTCACTGGCTCCCTTTGTCACATCAGGTCAACGATAAAATGTTATTATTAACATTTAAAAATCTATATGATCTATCTCTGCTTATCTCACAGACCTCCCTCAGACTTTCACTCCCACCCGTCTGCATCAGCAGATCCGTCGGCGCTACCAGCCCTCAACCACACATGGGTGCCAGGGCCTTCTCTTCTGCTGCACCCACCCTTCCCCTGCACATCCACATGCTGGACTCCATCACAGAAAACACCTTTAAAACTCATCTCTTTAAAGGCTTGACATTCTGAAAATTAATGAATATTTGGGAACCAAATATTCAACAAATATAAACATATTTTACAGCTATTTTTGACATTTTCTGACCTCTTTTGTATTTAGAGGGACTTTTAAGTTAAACTATCTTACTCGCTTTAACTGCGTGACCTGCATTTTGTTTTTACAACAGCATTTTTTCTAACGTATTTGCAGAGTTGCTTATTGCCCTAACTGTCCTGATGTTTTATCACTGGTGCTTTGTTGTTTATTATATGCTCTATCTTTAACTACTGACATTTTATCACTGGTGCGCTGATGTTTACTGCATGATTTTATTGCTTACCTTACATGACAGAACTCTGAGTGGCCTTACATAAAATGTGCTATTATTATGATTTATCACTATTCATCCCTTTATATTGCTCTTCCTTTTCTCGGTTTGTAATGGGTCAGTGAGGGGAGCAAAGCCACCTGAGCCACCGGGCCATGACATCCTGTTACTCCTCTTTCACCTCCTGCGCTCTCCTGCAGCCATGTGTCCTCTGGTACATCTACGAGGCCCAGACGTGATTAATTGTGTGATGAGTGAAGGAGGGCGTCAGGAGAATATTCCGTATTGCTCCCTTGATTAATAAAAGTGATGCTGAGCAGCGGATCTTCCCTGTGGGACAGCCCATGGAGGGATGAGAGCGCTGCGTAACCGTCGCCTGTTTTACATGTCAGTTAGTGGGATTTCTATGGTGGCACCAAGCCGCACAAACTGAGCTTTATCGGCTTTAATAATTCACTCTGTCCATGTTTTCAGCTGCATTAACACGTAGTCGCTTTGCCAGCTTCACCCACGTGGCAACTCGGAATTATTTCGGCTTTTTTACGGCTGGGCAGACCCCCAAAACGCGCATTTTAATCCCAGACCCCGGCGCAGCCCCTTTGGAGCACATCGGCTGAACAAATCACTCGTTAACCTAAAAGTATCTCTGAAAGGGACACATATGTCTTTTGTTCCCATCCGCGTAATTTAACCCTGACAGATTTCTATCCTGAACATCACTGGAGCAGCACTTCCAACGCAACGAGGAAGCGATTTAACGAGCCAAATGAATCTCTTCCCTGAATGTGCAGATTTTAAAAAATTACCTTCTCCGCTGCTTGCAGGCGTCCAGCTCCTGTCAGCCCCCCACACAGGCGCGGTCGCCCCTCGATGACTGCCGGAGCGGCGGCGGCTGCTCCTCCGCGTCACGGAGCTCCGGCGTCCGCCCGCCCGCGGGGGGAGGAGACAATGTGGCCGCCTGCGAGTGTCGGCCGCGGGCTGTGAAGGCCCCAGCCCTGCGACAGCACCCACAGGCGGCCGAAAGGTGCTGAAGGACCCGAGAATCTGCTTTATGAGCCGTAATGGTGGACACACTGTGGTATATGAGCTGCAGAAGAGGCAGCTAAAGAGGCTTCTACTCTACTACATTTCAGAGGGACATACTGTACTTGTTACACCACAGGAGTTGCTAGGGAATATACTTTGCAGATTCAGATTATTAGACCTAATCCAAAATATAAATCAGATGTAATATCTAAAACAAATGATCATCTACAACATTTATCTATAATAAAATCTCATAATTTCATATCCCTATCACAGAGAAACGTCCTCCTGATGAAAAGGATCATTTTGCATAATGATTACTTTTGCATGAGTACTTTTACTTCACTCAGATTCTGCATGCAGGGTGTTTACTTGTAACAGAGTATTTTCCCACTGTTCCCAAAGAGTAGCTGTTTATCTTGTTTTGCTGACCTCCAGTGGCTGAACTTGTCTAACCTGCTGCAGTGATGTACAGGTGTACTCGAGGACACTGTGACATCACTGGTCACGCCTGCGTGTCACTTTTTATGCAGTAGTAATGGCGAGATGAATCCAGGTAAATGAAGAGCAGGTCGTATGTGAGGTGGGAGGTATGACACCGAAACTCTGAGCTGATAATCAAACAGCAGCAGATTTAAGCACTCAGTGTGTAACGTCTGCTGCTGGAGGCCCCTCCATCCAAACAGTGTCGCAGTTTGATGATGTCATGAAGTAGTGTGGGATCATGGGAGCTACATGTAAAGAGCTTAAAAAATACGTTTTGATTAAAATTACAGCTGAAACAGTGAATCAATCAGTTAGTTTACAGAAAACCAGTTTGCAGCCACTTTGCAAATAATTCAAGTTTTTTTTTTTTTCATGTAAAAATGGCTCCGGCTTCACAAACGTGAAGATTTGCTGCTTTTTCTTTTAATTACTGTTGATAATTTGATTGCATTTTTAATAATGTTGACCTAAAACTGTGGTTGATGGGAGAACTTCAGCACGTTGGTCAGGTTTCATTTTAAATCCGCAGTAAACAGAACCAACAAACAGTCAGCGAGCCACGGTTTAAAACACAGACACATTTTATGATTAAAAACCAGACAGGGTTTTTGTTAAAAGTGTTACATGTAAAGAAACAACATCGGTAGACAAAATTCAAAAAATATAAAATAAATAAAAGTGAAACAAACAATCAGACAAAAAAATGTTTTGTCAGCTTCCAAACATTTCTCCACAGTCTCCATTGACAATATTCACATTTGACATCAATACTGTTGATAAATGAACACAAAGTAACTGTTAATAGGTGACATTTTCCAATACGTCTAAATGAGTGTACAAGTGTGCATGTTCACAAACGCATGCAGGTGTTTACAGATTAACTGGCAAAATGATCATGAATTAAAAAACCTGTCTTTTGTGTGTTGACCTGCGGGTTGCGTAAATGCTATAGAAACCAAGGTTGGGGGGGGGGGGGGGGTCTGCAGTCTGATTGGTTGATTAATTTGCGTTCGAAGCTAGCTAATCTTTATCTACTGTTAAGTTAAACTGACGTGACAAAGATACAAAAACAGCAAAGAAACAGAACATGTGAGTGGAGAATATGTCTGGTTGTAGACCAATTGTTCCACACGAGAACTCTACACCTACAAACCACAGAGCCATGCCTTCCCTCTGCTCCCCCCACCATGCATCACATACACTTTGCACTAACACAGAGGTCAGACAAAATCCAGTACACAACATCATAATCTCTAGAACAATGCATGCTCTCATGTTTTCACGTGCCCAAACAACAGATATATTTTTTGCAGATTTGTTAAAATTGCACATTATTTGTAGACTAACTAGTGCAAGTGAAAGTAAAAAGGAAGGGTCAGATGTTCTTTTTTTTGTTTGTTTGGTTTAAAAAAAGGGTACTTGATTCAAACGTTCAGATAATCACACGGCAAAGTTCAGCGAGGTCAGTGGTTCCCAAACGTTTTGGCTCGTGACCCCTTAAGATGAAGCGACCACTTGTCCAGATGTGACCAGTTCAACCGAGTTTCTTTGACTTATTCAAATCGTTTCCTTGATTCAGGTAATGCGCAAGAAACAAGGCTCAGAGAAAAGCAACGGATGCGAGTCAATCAGAAGACACTGGTCGGGTCTTTTGGTCGGGACATCAGAACAACGGACAGCCACCTGTCAGGCTTTGGGCTAATGCTAACATCAACACGCTAACATGCTCGCAGTGCAATGCTAACGAGCTGATGTTTTACAGAGTACAATGTTTACAATGTCCACCATCTTAGTTTAACATGTTAGCATGTGTTAGCATGCCAACCCTCCGTTTGGGAACCGCTGAACTGTGCAACCAAGATGACACCGGGTTCACAAAGGTGACAGGTACAGTAAGTGCTTTAAAGGTTGATTACACACATCTACAAATGGATTGGTTAAAGATGGCTTCAGCATGCAACTCAAGAAAAAAGAAGCCAAATGACGTGGAGTTTATAGTCAAATCGCTTTCCGACAACGAGTGCACTGCTGGAGTTTGACGGCAGACGCCTGCTCAGACTGGTCTTCCCTGCTCCCCTCCCCCAACAGCAGGTCCGGACACAGTTTTCAACCTCCAGGTGTGCAAGGGATCGTAGGTGGCACAAAGAAAGCAGCTGGTAGTCGTTTTCAGTTTGTCGGCTAGCATCGTAAAACATAAAAGAACGCCGGGGTCGATGGATTTGTTTGGCTTGCCTCTCACTGAAACACTAACAATAGAAAACAAGCTAAAGACCGCATTATACAGTATACCTCAGGTAGGTGCTTCCTGGCTTTTTTAAGGTATGAGAGGCACCTCATGATAAGAGGGGAGAACAACTGTGCACAACACAGGTCAAAGGCACAACACTGGACACAGACGAAGGGAAACAACACCCAAGGTGCTTTGCAAAGGCCCAGAAAACAACAAGGGAGAAGAAGTGCTCCTCATTGAGACGCTTGGGCGTTTTTAGCAGCACGCCGTCTGCTCACGACTCAGATTAGCAGAATAAAACTGCACAACACACAGTCGAGAGGAAAAAAAGAAAAAAACAAAGAAGAAGTCACATCAAAGTTTGAGCTCTGAGGCCGACTGAACACGATCAGGGAGCATGACAACAGCAAAGGTACAGCTTGATTTTTTCTGGGTAAACGCATTCTTTTTGTTCATGCTTGATATAACATAACTGCATCAAATATGCTTTTATACAAAGACGGGTGTATCAAAGTGATCAATGCCAGCGATAGAGAGCGGACGCCCCTCAGCTTCTGGGGACGGTGATTACAAAGTGAGTTCAGTCTGCACGGTGGGCGACGACGAGACGCTCCAATTCTCCATCTGATATGTGTAAGTATGGCTCAAACGTTGCATTAAGTTGCTCATATAACAAAGCTGCGTTCACACCAGCAACAACATCCAGCTCCCATCTGACAACAGCAGAGTGAAGGACGATCAGTCGATCAATCGAATTGTTTTGACTGTTGGCTCTGAAGCAAAGACGCCATTTGAAGACGCCACGCTGGAGTCAAGGAACGTGCATTTGGCCTTTTCCACTATTGTCTGACATTTTATAGACTATTCCAATTATCAATTGATTGAAAAATATAGTTTGGTAACTGCTGGGGATTTCTATGGATATTAATTATCAATTAATCTGCCGATTACATTCTCAGTTAACAGTTTAGTCTATAAAATAGACAAAGAAAATATGAAAATGTCACGTTTTCCCAGAGCCTGAGGAAACATCTTCACCAGAACCGGGCTGGTTTATCGATCTGTGTCCACACTGTCTGAATGTTGCTTCAAGTCTTAAAAGCAGCACGATCACACAGCAACTTAACGCCAAGCGTATTTCAAGAGAAACACACTTCAGCCGAGCTGGTGCCAATCTGCAGGACAAAGGTCACGTGAAGAGGAATAAAGGCGTCCCTCTGAGGACACTTCCCAGGTTCACTCACGGTATGTAAAGTGTGTGATAATGGAGGCTCAGGTATCTCAGGGCTTTACGCGTGAGGAGTACTTTTCAGCTTGCGCCACAGTTGCTACAAGTGCTGCAGGATGTAAGACGAGACGCTCACGTGGAGTAAAGTTGGCAACAGAGGCAGCTGCAAAGGGAGTGAACGATGGCATGAGAGCAGCACAAGGCCGGGGGGCGGGGGGGGTGTGTAAGGGTTTTTGAGGCAGCATACAAACTGGCCGCAGTCCGATCCCGCCACGCCACGCTCGTCTGGACAAATGGCGAGGACAGTCGTTTTCCTCATCCCTAATTACAATTTTAAGATATGCAAGAGATCAAAGTAGGATATCGAAGAGAAAACGTATCGACGAGATCTTTGAGTTCTTTGAGGAACACTACAGAAAACGTGCAGCTGAAAAACTGGTGATACTTCAGTCATGGACAGAAAGCAGAGAGGCACTGCGTACACGAGCTCGCATCCATGTCACCGGGCGGGAAACCTTCAGGAAAACTGGTTACGAAAAGTGATATTCTCTCTATCTTTAAATAGACTCACCCCGCACAATATGTAAATATATGACAACTATGATACAGAAATCAATAATTACACCATTTGCATTCAACTTTTCATATAATTTCATCATGTAGCCTATATAGATTCATATAGATTCCTCACATGCCTTGACAAATTGTACACAGGTAGAGTTTAGTCTTTTTGAGTCATTTGTTTTCTTTTGCGCGGAAATATCCCAAATTTTCTCCCTGGGAGGACAAACCAGATCGAGCCCAAAAACAGGAAACAGGAGGGGTAGGACGCCGCAGCGGCGAGCCGAGCCGAGGCGGGGCGTCTGTAAGGTGAACGTTTGTCGAGGAAAAGCGGCGCCGGGCTGGCTCGAGCGGAGCGATCGGACTCTGCGTCACGCCGCCTGCAGCTCCGTCTCGTCCTCCGCCGCCTGGCTCAGTTTGCGGTGCCGCGACTGAGGAGTCCCGGAGACGCACAGAGGGAGGCGGCGGGCGGCGGCGGCGCTCGCTCCATCAGCAGATTGGGGTGAAGAGGCTCAGTCAGTGGAGTTGTGTTCATTCCTTTATGTCCTTTGAGAGTCCTGAGGAGATTTCTGCGAAGTCGACAGAGCCAAAGGAGGAGTATCCTGTCCTAACAGCGATGATGAGAACGATGAAGATGATGATAATGGTCTGGAGCAGCTCTGTGCGAGGCGTCCGTCCACTGACACTAACAACAATCAGCACCGTAGCCTGCAGTGACACTGACCATCAAAAAGCTGCTATGAGGAGAACCGCTCTCTTGTATTCCCTTTTAAACTCCCCCTGACGTGCTCCACCTCCTGCGACGGAGGAGAAGAAACGAGAAGACAAGTCAGGGTCGAGCTGCAGCGCTGGAGGAGAGGGGGCGCCGGGGAGCCCCCGCTGTGGAAAGGCACACCAGAGGAGGAGGGAGGGGGGCTGATGATGATGATGAGGATGGCGGCGTGATGTCAGGGAGGTGGCGGGGGGGTAAACTCATGGATCTTGATGACAGAACTGGAGTTATTGTTTTGTTTTTGTTGATTAAGTGTTATTTAGCTCAGGATCCGGGTCTCCTCACATCCGCGAGCCTCGCTCCTGAAGGATCTGTGAGGAGAGACGGAGGAAAGAAAAGTCAGCTCACAAAAACATGTTTTCATTAGAAAAGATCAAATAAAAAAGTCTCCCAACTTCCTGAAACGTCTGGTCACGGCAGCTTTTACCAAACGTTGCTCAAACAGGAGGAAACGTTGCTTTGGTTGGGGACTATTTTCAGCGGTGGATTAATACACATTCAGTGCTTTAGTTCAGTGTTTTTTTGCTGTTCGATCCCTTTAGGATAAATATAAGTAAGACACATACACACACAGTAACTGTTAGTTCTATCAGTTCACGTTGGTTTTGGTCTTTTCACTGGAAAAAATCTCCAGTTTGACTGATTGATCGAATTGATTTATGGACTATCAGAAAGCGACTCCCGTTCAGCAGCTCGCTCACCTTGGCCTTCTCAGTGGGCTCGATGACGATGCCGTTGGTGGAGTTGTTGAGTTCCCGGGAAACTACACATAGAAACTCCGCCTGGTCCTCGTTGCCGTAGTTATAAGAGGAGCCGATGCTGATGAGCTGAGGAAGAAGGACGAAGGAGAGGGAGGCTTAGGCTGAGCCTGGAGTCTAAAACATACACTAAAACACGACAAGAGAAAAAAAAAGGTGTGTTTTCTGCACCTGCTCAAACTTCCAGCCGTCCGACATGGTGGAGACCATCTGCGTGAGCTCCTCCTCTTGGCACTGTAGTACTCGATACACATGCTTCACGGGGCCCTGAGGGACACGACGAGACACAAACCATCACTGGTCTGCACACAGACACAAATAAAAAGCTCCTCTTGGTTATATTTGAGCTGGAGGACGGTCTGGAGAGCAGTTTAGTCGACTCTGGGCCGTCTGACCTGCTCTCACCGCTCCGCTCTGTGTTCTCTGTACCTGAGACGTCCGGTTCTCGTTGTCCCGTATCCTCTCCTTGACCAGCCTCACCAGTGACGCGATGTTGTAGAACTCAGCTTCCTCCAGAACACCTGGCGTGAAAAAAAAACACGTTTGGTCTCCAGGCGCCGTAATGTGGTCTTTACTCTAACAGCAGGGACCCAAACGTTTTACCTTCCTCAGCCAGATTTTTATCCATGATCAGTTTTCCGTGCCGCAGGTAGTTCAGGATGGGGCCGAAGTACGTGGGGTCCCTGTCGATCAGGTAGGCTCCGGTCTCGTCCTGTAGCCACATTTTAGGAGTCAGAGAGAAGTCGGATAAAGTCCAGAAAAAACAATGATGGAAAGGAGAAATATGAGTGTGTCACCATTAAAACACACATGGAGCAGATTCATACTTTCAGCTGAGTTTAGCCTTTCATTGATGATTCTGGATCAATGTTTTGAAATTGAAAATGTGTCATAATTTGGAGAAGGGGACTTCATGTGAGCCGTGGATCACCACAGCTTCCAGGAAGGGGGTGAAGTTTAATGCATGAATACAGACTGCAGCTTTATCCGAAATATTTCCATATCAGAAACCATTTAACGGTGCCAAATATCACCTCGCCTCAGCTTCTCAACTGTGAGTGTTTGGTGCTTTTCTTTGTCTGAAGGGAAATTAAAGTGAGTCTCTCATAATAAGAGCGACCAGCGAGTCAGTGGACGTTGAGTTCAGACTGTTTTTAAATGACCATCTTTGGATTTTGGACTCCTGGTTCCACAAAACAAGTGTTTTCAAGGCAGGAAACTGCGATACCCCATTTTCACAAATTTTGGACATTTTATAGAACGAACACTAAACGGATGTCAAGAAAAATGATGAGAAAGTTATGAAAACAAGTTGTGGCTCTACGTAACAATGGAGAAACATTATTTGTTTTAAAGGGCGGTTTGATTTAAGGCTGAACAATTAATCGAAATATTAAACAAATATCATGATAATGATTTCAAACATATATCACAGAGCTTTAACTGAGCAACGCTTCAAAACATTATTATGGACAAACGGATTAAACATTTCACACACATAAACATTTAAGGTGACAGTGAAAAAGGGCCTTTTTAATACATCTGTTTTATTTTATGCTACTTTATTTGTCTCTTTCACCACATTTCAGAGGGAAATGTTGTACTTTAACTACAGATATGGTTACCTGTTAATGTAAAAATTAAGATTTTACATTAAAGTCACTGGATAAGCAGATTAATAAATAATAAAAATGACTATTAGCTGCAGTCCTACCTAACACTGGAGCAAAGATTAAGATTAAAGATTATATGACAATCACTTTGCATGCATTTGGCATAATATTCTAAAATCCTGGAAAATATCAGGACTGATGTTTTGATTGTGAGTGCAGCCACGAGACTCAGCTGTAAGAGCAGGAAGCACCTGAAACGCATTAGAACTGGGACGAATGATCAATTATTGGCCACCAAACAAGATGCACACTTTGATTGTGCATGATTTTGACTGATCTCTGAACAGCCCACTGCTGTGACTCCACGCGCTCACCTTGTCAGAGTCCAGGTCCGGGTCCTCCTGGCACAGCCGGAACAGGAAAGATTTGGGGTCCCTACACAACGTCTGCTTGGTCGTGATGAAGTAGGTCCCACCGACGTTGAGACGAACCCAGCGGGAGCCGGGCTTCTCCGCCGGCTCGGACGGGGAGCTCGGGTTGCTCTTCACCGGGAACCCGAACACCGACCGCCCCCCGCTGCCGCTCGACACCCCGCCGGGACTGAGCTGGCTGCTCCGCGGCGGAACCATGAGAGTGGGCGAAGCCAGGCGCACCGAGCCCCGGACGTCGCGGTGCTCGGGCTGCTCTATGGTGCCAGTACCGCTCGGTTCCACAACATGCAGTTCAGCCATGTTTTCTTCGTCTGAAAAACACACAACCGCACGATTAGCTAACGACACACTGCGGGGAAACAATGTCTCTCGGCCGATTTGTAAACAGAGCGAGGATATTTTTCTCCGACGGGGTGGCTGGCATCAGGGCGTTGCTGCTCGCACTCGACCGCCTCCACCTCCAGCGCCGCAAATTAAGACACGAATATGACTATGAAAGGCTGAGCGACGTTAGCAGCATCGTGTTTGATCGTTTCTTCACGAGATAAACTGCTCATTCTTGTCTATTCAAACGTTAATCAGAGAAAGGCAATTCTTCCGGGTTGTAACGTGATTACTGTTTACTTCCGCTATGTCATTGGTTTTCAAAATAAAAGCAAACACGGGCATATGTGGTCAGTGGAATTTTAGCTTGTTGTACGTTTTTTTTATCTGAAATCTTTAAAATCAAATCAAAATGAATAATTTTTGGGTGGAATAAACATAAAATATTCAACATGTTTTTTTATATTGAAAGCCTCGCTCTATCTTTGCTTATTGATACTTCATTTTGATGTTTGACCTTCACTTTGTGATAACACAGCTAGCTTGGAAGTCAGCCTGGGTCAATATAAAGCAATATTTGCATGTTTACAGATTTTCTTTTTGTGTGTGTAGAAAAAAACTGACAGACATAAAACTGACACAAAGCAGAGTACTCTTACAGTAGCCTGTATGTCTTAAAACATCTTAAATATGCTGGCAAAACACACCAACATTGGATGAAAGACATTTATGAAAATACATGAGATAAACAAAACAAGGCAACATTTCAGAAGTTAATGACATGGTTTGTTAATGTGTTTCCTCCAAAGTTCATCTTTAAAGGGTTGCATGTTCATATGTTTTTATGTAACTTATTTTCTCAGTTCACTCCCCAAAAAGTCAGATATAAAGGGAATATTTTCATCATATCCATTTTTGTTGTTGGTTTTTCTAATGGTTCATGTGTTTTGTCCACCCTTGCTGTTTTTGACCCTTTGAGCCACCATCAATAGATGGATACCAATAAAATAAAACAGAGACAAGCAGCAAACCTTCACGTTGCTCACATTACTGCAGCAAAACAGTTCATGTGTATTTTTGGTGTTAACACAAATAGATTAAGATTTATAACAGACAGGTTTAAACTGTGCTGCTTTTGTTAAAAATGGCATTGAAAATATTAGAATAATTGTGCAGTAAAGAAATGTGTATTAGCATAAGAAACGAGTGTAGACGTGCTCTTGTAATCATTAGCTATTAAATAAAGTTGTAGTGTCATGTTTAACCTGTGGGGGCAGTATGGCGCCATTACTGCGTATATTACAGCAACAGAAGAAGAAGAATTTGACTCCAAGTGGGCGCGTTTGGTACCTGCTCTGCTGTTTGTTGTTGTATTGTACTAGACGCGACTGACAGGTACAGTGCTGAGCTTTGAGTTAGACCCAAAAGAAAGGTTATAATTGTTGAGTTACGTTATTATAAGTGTTTGACGAGTGATATTTTTCATTCTGGGTGAGCTAGCTACGCAGTTAGCATCGTCATCATACAGGCTAGTTCATTTTATCCACCTCTGGCTGTGTAGCTAGTTAGCAAGCTAGCATCAATTAACGTTAACTCACAGCATCACCGTAAGCTCGCGAGGAAAGATGGCAGCTTTTAAAATCACCTCTTTGAGACACAGCCGAAAATATTGCATGTACTCAGGGAGATGTTTGTCAGCACGAGTCAGAAGCACTGATGGTGATGCCAGCTGTAACGAGGCTAAGAGATCCTCACTGAAGTGTGTTGTCATTTCAGCCGCCTGAGCCATGAGTGAGTTCAGGATCCACCACGATGTGAACGAGCTGCTCAGTCTGCTTCATGTTCGAGGAGGTGATGGAGCAGAGGGCTACATAGACCTGCTGCAGAAACACAGGACTCCCTACGTCACAACTACAGTCTCTGCCCACAGTGCCAAGGTGAGGATGACTCACTGAGGAAGGCTTCAGTGCAGTGGTTCAAAGTGGGTTTTATAGGAAGTAGAACAGTTAGAGAGTGTAAATCAGGTGGGACATAGAGGGGGAATGAATGTGTGACTGACTAATGGCTGTTTTATCATTTTCAGGTCAAATTAGCAGAGTTCTCCAAAACCCCAGAGGACTTCTTGAGGAAGTACGAGGAGCTCAAGTCCAAAAATGTTCGAAACCTCGACCCTCTAGTCTACCTGCTCTCCAAACTCTGTGAGGATAAAGAGGTAAGACACAGTCTACAAGCCGCTAATTATATTATTTATTTATTTCATCCACTGGCTTCACAGATTTGAAATGTTTTGATGTAATGCTTCACAGTTTGCAACACAAATATATAAAAATTAGCTAATGTCAGTGATGTAAATAGATCTAAACTCATTCATAAAGTGTCGGAAGATACCAGAAAACCAAGACATGTTAGTTTATGTCAGGCTCATAACTTTCCTGCATGTTTAAAAAAGCTGATGGAGGCACTGCCTTGTTGAAACTTGTAGCTCTCATCACGCCCTCTCACAGTTTTGTCCTGATGTTTTCGTAGACGCTCCAGTTCCTGCAGCAGAATGCCAAAGAGAGGTCGGAGTCATCGGCGAACACGACGTCAACCACAACCACCAGTTACAGTCTGCCTCAGACCAGCTCCAAGATGTCCATGCAGGAGCTGGACGAGCTGCGAAAAAAGCTCGGCAACGTGACGGCGAGCTCCAACGCTCCTCTGGTGAGCGTTTGGTCCTCAGACGCAGATCTGAAGGTCCAACTGTAGGATGGGACTTTTCACAAATGATGATTTGTGGGATCTAGTCTGCATGAATAACATGTGAGCCTGTGTCTGACGGTGCTTGTACTTTATTCTCTTTGTGTTTTGCCTCCAGCCTGCTGAAGTCACACGGAAGATGCTGAGGGACAAACACAACAAGAAGAACCCCACCCAGCCCAACCCCGTCTTTCCTAACTGGGTGTACGACCGTCCTGCCCTCCTCGGAGACTTCATCACCAGCCCCACCCCTCCAGGAGACCCGGCCGTGGCCATCGGTAAGCTAGTTTGAAATGCTCCTCTGCTACATGCAGTCTGCTGTAACACTGGGTCAACAAGGTGAGTACAATGATCGTGACCGTGGTCGTCGGTAGCGCTTCTAACGGCGTTCTCTGCGGGCAGGCACGATGCCACTGGCCGCTCAGGAGCAGGCTCTGGTGGAGGACCTGCTGTTTGTCCTGGTTGGAGTTGACGGGCGAGACATCACAGCTCAGCCTGTGCTGGGGAGGCAGAACCGCTCCTTCATTATCGACTCGACGCTGGACATGTCCGTCAAAGAGCTGGTTAACAGAATATTACCTGTCGCGTCATATTACTCCACGATAACACGGTGAGTGTGTAAATCTTTCATTGGTTCACACACATGTCTGACGTTATCAGACGGCGGTTTCTTCTTTGTCCGTCAGCTTCATCGAGGAGAAGTCGTCCTTTGAGTACGGCCAGGTGAACCATGCGCTGACAGCGGCCATGAGGACCCTGATGAAGGAGTACCTGATCCTGGTCACTCAGCTGGAGCACCTCCAGCGGCAGGGCCTGCTGTCCCTGCAGAAGCTCTGGTTCTACATCCAGCCCACCATGAGGACCATGGAGATACTCGCCTCCATTGGTACGAGTCTGAGTTAACAGAGCTTTGCTGCTGTTTGCACACCTCCCTGCAGCTGCTGTGTCAGTTAGAGAAAAACAAGAGTGTGAAGGAAGATGCAGGAGAGGAGGATGAGTGACGGTGCAGACATAAATCAGACTGCTGCTGCTCGTCTCTCAATAATGACGACATTCAGTTTAGACCCGAGCTGTGGTGCGTTTACAGACGTGTGTATAGATCAGCCATTCAAACATGTCAGTTGCTCCAACACTTACCTTACGTATGTCTTCATATTTAGGACAGCTGCTGGTTTTAACCACTTGAGGGCGCTCTCATCCTGGTTTAACTTCAGCACAAGTTGACAGCTGATGTATTTTAGTTTTTAAACAGTGGAGGAAAAAGTATTCAGATGCTTTACTCGAGTAGCCTTAAAAATACTGAAGTACAGAAGTGTTATGAGCAAAATGTACCTTAAGTATCAAAAGTAAAAGTACTGGTTCTCCTGAAAATCATCTTCTGCAGACCTCTGACCTGCACAAGTACTCAGTTACTTTCCACCGCTGTGGCTAAATAAAGAGGGTACATCTAATGAGTGTTGGCTGCAGCGTTTCGGTCGTCTTCAGGAAGTTTCTAGTTAGAGTTGCTCCAAACATTCTGACACTTCATCGGTTTCATTCGGCTCTTTCCTCAGCGTCCTCGGTGGACAAAGGGGAGTGCATGGGCGGGTCCACGCTGAGTCTTCTTCACGATCGAACCTTCAACTACACCGGCGACAGCCAGGCGCAGGAGCTGTGCCTCTACCTCACTAAAGCCGCCAGCGTCCCGTACTTTGAAATCCTGGAGAAGTGGATCTACAGGGGCATCATCAAGGATCCATACAGGTGCAGCTCAGACTCAGAGGAAGAGAGCGCTCGTGTGCCGCTCTGTCTGCTCTGTTTCACATCAGTCATCTCTTGTTTGACAGCGAGTTCATGGTGGAGGAGCACGAGCTGCAGAAGGAGAAGATCCAGGAGGACTACAATGACAAATACTGGGATCAGAGATACACCATTGTGCAACATCGGATTCCCTCCTTTCTGCAGAAAATGGCAGACAAAATATTAAGCACAGGTAAAAACAGGAAACGGACGTGAAGCAGCAAAAGAGTTTCTGAGACGTAAGCTTTCGTTGCTTCTGTGCGTCTGTGTAGGGAAATACCTGAACGTGGTGCGAGAGTGCGGCCGCGACGTGACGTGTCCTGATGCTAAAGAGGTGCTGTACACCCTGAAGGAGAGGGCCTATGTGGAGCAGATAGAGAAGGCCTACAACTACGCCAGCAAGGTCCTGCTGGCCTTCCTCATGGAGGAGAAGGAGCTGGTTTCACGCCTGAGGTGAGTGGATCTTCGACGTTCAGTCTTTCTCTGTGGTGATTTCTAAACCCACGTGTGCCGGCGTCGCTTCCATTAGATCCATCAAACACTACTTCCTGATGGACAAAGGCGATTTCTTCGTGCACTTCATGGACCTGACGGAGGAGGAGCTGAAGAAGCCGGTGGACGACATCGTTCCTCCCAGACTAGAAGCTCTGCTGGAGCTGGCTCTGAGGATGAGCACAGCCAACACAGACCCCTTCAAAGACGACCTCAAGGTAGGCGGACATAGACGAGAACGTGGGCAGAAGTGTTTTTATAATCAATAATAATGTACACAGTGTGTTTCTATTCTTCCCCAGTGTGGGATCAAAGCATCAAATAGCTAACAGACACAGACCGACCTCCTGATTAATGAGTCACGCTTTCACACCTCACAGGGTTTAAACTTCCTCTCCTCTTGCCGCAGATCGACCTGATGCCTCACGATGTCATCACTCAGCTGCTGCGGGTGCTCGCCATCGAGACCAAACAGGAGAAGGCCATCATCAACGCGGACCCGACCGACGTGGCGCTCAGCGGCCTGGAGGCCTTCTCCTTCGACTACATTGTCAAATGGCCGCTGTCGCTCATCATCAACAGGTTCTGCTGCTGCCAGCACAATCATATCATCTGCTGATGTGAATCTAAACTGCGTTTCTCGTGTGTTTCCGTCCAGGAAAGCCCTGACGAGGTACCAGATGCTGTTCAGACACATGTTTTACTGCAAACACGTCGAGAGGCTCCTTTGCAACGTGTGGATCAGCAACAAAGACTTCAAGCAGTACTCCTTACGATCTCCCAAGTGGTGAGTTGACACAGAACTCTGGAGGAATCCGTCTCGTTTCGAGCACGGCGTCCTCACGCTCTGTCCAAACTCCCTGTGCGCAGGTTTGCCGCCGCCTTCGCCCTCCGACAGCGCATGCTCAACTTTGTGCAGAACATCCAGTACTACATGATGTTTGAGGTGATGGAGCCCACCTGGCACGTCATGGAGAACAACCTGAAAACAGTGAGTGAAGCAGCTCAGCGGCAGCACGGCCGGCTGATGCAGGATCAGTTTCACTGTGTAGTTGCTGCTCGTGCGAGTTGCTTGCAGCAGCTGAAGGTCAAACAGCTTCCACAGAAAATGTGACTTGTCTCTCTCGTCCGTCTCCAGGCGTCCAACATCGATGATGTGCTTTGCCACCACACCAGCTTTCTGGACAACTGCCTGAAGGACTGCATGCTGACCAACCCCGAGCTCCTCAGGATCTTCTCCAAGCTCATGTCCGTCTGCGTCATGTTCACAAACTGCATGCAGGTGTGTTGACACGACGAGGAGAGCTTTCTGAAAAGGAACCAGAACAGTTTCTGCCCCCAGACGTTTGACGTTTCATCTCATGCTCTGCTTTGATTGAAACCAGCAGATCCCAAATACTAAGATGTTTGTTTTGACCGTTGCAGCGGTTCACTCAGAGCATGAGGTTAGAGCGTCTCTCCCTGGAGCAAGGGACGATGGACGGGCCTCCCACTCAGAGCGAGCATGCTGAGGAGGCAGAGAGGAAGAGGCTGACCACCAAGGTTTCAGAAACGCGAGCATGTCGTCAACTTTGCATCAAAACCAATCAGCTATCTGACAGCTGGCTCTGCAGCTTTGAGGTTTAACGTGTGATAAATTCTTGTTCTTTCACTGCTTCAGTTTTTGGCCGAGTACGTGGACGCCCTGCAGTCAGACGCCGGCTTTGAAGCCACCATCAGCAAGTTTGACAGCAACTTCAGCATGCTGCTGCTGGACCTGCTGGACAAGCTGAGCATCTACAGCACCAACGACTGCGAGCACAGCATGATCAGCATCATCTACAGGTGAACACAGCCGACGGCCATAGTGACGAGCCCACGGAGCGTTATCACCAACCCCAGCTTTACAGAGCATGTTAGCATCTTTTAGCTAATGTTGCTTCTCGTGTGCAGGAAGGCAGCTGTTTGCTAACATGTTTGCTAACATGTTTGCTAACATGTTCGAACTTAAAAGGAGAAAATATGTGAAGTTTGTCAGTTTGTTCTGCTGCCCTCAAGTGGCCAAAAACATCAATTGATGCAGCTTGAAAGGCGACGATAGGGACGGTAAAAGATGACAGAACGATGATGATGGCTAATGTAATAAACATTAAACACAAGTGAGCTATAAAGAGCTAAATACCCACAGTGTCCATGCATGTTTTATGGCCTGATTGAGCTGCAGAGCCCGTGTACATTTATTCAGACTAGACCAGACTCAGATACACCCTGTTTTTCCAGAGGTGGTTGTCACTGCATTCAACAGAGTTTGACCTAATTTGGCTAAAAATAATCTTGATATTTTTGTAGGTGATAATTTGCTAACTGGGCTCTTATAATTTCACAGGCTGGATTTCAACGGATTCTACACTGAGCGGCTGGAGAGGATGGCCATAGAGCGCAGCCAGAAAGCAGCAGCGTAGCATGTGATGTCTGTGTGTGTTAACCGTCATCCAGCAATAAAAAAACACATCTGTCCTTCAGTCCAACGCCAACCACCCAGATATTTGCATCCAGACATCAGCTGCGCATTCAAAGAAACACTTCAGTGTGTGTATTATATAGTATGAAATGTAGAGTTAAAGCCTGATGTTTGCTGACTCATTACTGTACATTTTAAGAAATGTGGAACTAATGTGTTTGTTCTGCTCTGAAAATGAAAGACGCATCACTCCTTGTGGGTATCTGTACAATGAAAATGTATGTTTGTACTCATTAAAACGAAATTTTCCTCTGAACCGTTGCCTTAGTCTGACACCATACCTGAACTGCAGAAAGCTCCCTGCAGCCCTCCATTGGCTGCTGAAAAGTTGGTTGACTTTGAGTGCTTAAGGCGAATATTTAATTTAATGCACATTCATTCTGGTCACTTGACAGTTGAAGATGGTGAGTTAACGTATTTTTTGTTGGTTTGTGGCCCGAGTAATGTTACAACGGCTTAAACACTCAAGTTAGCTGAAGAACTACAACCGTACAGGAAATCTGACGAGACTGACTTCAAAATAAAGGCGTGTAAATTGACAGAGAAGTTTGACAGATTTTCTGAAAGTAGAAATATTAATATATAAGCATATTGTTTATCCTAATTTAGTAGTTATAACTACCAGTCTTCTGAATGTGTTGGGTTTCAAATATTTTAACGAGGCATTATTTTTAAAATCGTTTAATTAAGCCATTGAAACAAAGAATTTTTCAGGAAATAGACGGAGCCATAAATTAAGTGGATCAGCGCACACTCATTGTCCCCAATTACCTCGGGGTCAAGTCAATATTTGATCGTTTATTCTTTATCTTGCACTTAGTTACGTTTTTAAGAATATTTTCACGATGTCAACTTTTAAACTCAATGTTTAATACAACATTTTCGTCCAGTGTTCTCTACTCCTTGTTAATTAGCTAGCTAATGTTACGATTTTCGCGGTACTAGTTAACGTTGATTTCGGACTGACAAAACATGAAAATACACTTAAAGATAGGACCCACCCCTGGATATCAAGTGAAAATAACGTTTCGTTTTTTTCACAAGGGTTGTTAACGTAACGTACGGAGCGGTTGGGTCATAATTTGGGTAATGAATAATCAGCACACGGATTTAATGTTGACATGTTTTACGCAACCGGAAGTGTGTGTAAAGCCTTTTCTTACATCGTAGCTGGCTTGACTGTTTCTTTCCGGGAAACATGCGAGGCGGTGATAAGAGCGGAGCGGAGGCGGAGCGTTAACGGAACAACTGGTGTTGATGATTCACTGAGGGGTAACGGCAGATGTGGGGCAGCGCCCGGGCAGAGCGCACCATCATGGGAGCGAGCAGGGTCTCACTGTGGCTGACATGGGGTAGGTTCGCACCGCAGGTGCAAGACACAACCGATCCGGATTAAATTCTTTTTATTCTGAGATAATTGTTTTCCTGCTTTTTCCTGCTCGGACACAGCTGTTTCTAAAAAGTCGCATCAGGAGGAAAGTTGAAGGATGTTTTCTTGGAGAAGAAGCTATTGTTGCTATATTAATAGTTTTTTTTTGTTTGTTTTTATTTACTGTAAATGTGAAAATAATTAAGTTTTGTTTGTCGGGTGTAGTTTGTCTCGCGCAGAGCTCTGGGATGTTGTCTCACGTGGACAGGTATGAGGTGATCAGACCTCAGAGACTTCCGGGCAGACAGAAGAGGAGCCTGCGGGACAGCCAGGTGACTGCACCTCACCTGCCTCACTCACCTGTGACACCTGACACGTCATGATTCTGCATACAGAGAATCATCGTATAGAAAATGAGCAGCGGTGGGAGAAGTGCTCAGTATCTCACTGAAGTTCAGGCACAGACGTGTTTTAGCCAGGATGTACTTAAATATGTCCAAAGTACCAGCTGCTCCTCTGCCTGTGAAGTAAAGTTATATATTTTTTTTAATCTGAACACGTTTTGCATGTGAAACTTTCGTGTTACTGCAGCTGTCAGTAAAAACTACAGTTTCCTTCTGAAATGTGATGGAGTACAAATACTTTAACTATACTCAGTTACTTTCCACCACTTTGTCACGGATCAGCCTACCTGGTAGTGTGTAATGTCGCTAAAATTCCTCTCAGCCTGCTGTTAAAAACATATTTTTATATAATAATTCAAGACTTTTAATTTGGTATATTTTGCACGACGAGTACTTTTACTTTTGGTAGTTTCAGTGTATTTTGCTGATAATACTTCAGTAAAAACCTGCAGGGCTTTCGTTTTGCAGAGTGTATTTTTACTGTAGTATTGCTACTTTTAAGTGAGGCCTGTGAGTACTTCTTTCTTTCTCTACTGCAAACTGGTCTGATTGACTGAAGGACGTTTTTCAGCAGCTGTATCCTGATCGGCTTCGGTACGAGTTGGCCGTTGAAGGGAGGAACCACACGATTCACCTGGAAAAAAACAGGTTTTTAAATACAGATTTTACAATTAGCATTTCTAATTCTAGAATAATATTTAATATATGAAAAAGAAGTTTCTGTTGCAGCTTTTTCCACCTGCGTTTTACAGGGATCTTATTGGGAGAGACTTCACTGAAACACATTATTCAGAAGATGGAAGACGAGTGACGACAACACCGAGGGAGGTGAGATTACTTTAATTTCCCTTTGAAGCTTTAATTTAAGACAAATTAGCTCAAGACAAATTAAAGTGTTTTATTTCAGCTAATTTCTTTGATTTGTGTTTATTTAGGCGCTTTAAATCTTCCATAAAGTTGCATTTCAGTGTTTCTGTCTGCATTCTAATGAATCCACAGAGCTTACACAGATACAAATGCTGTCCTTTACATTTTGCCTTATTATACAACCAGAACTCCAGTATTGAGTTTCAGTGAACTGAACATGATAAATATCTGAGCTGTGACGCATCATTTCACGGAGGTTAGAACAAATAAAGCCTTTGTGAGTAAAGCCCTCGTCATGAGCGTGTTTCCATCCAGGATCACTGCTTCTATCACGGCCACATCGAAGGCGTGGACGACTCCTCAGTCAGCGTCGGCGTCTGTTCGGGCATCAGGTGAGAAAACGCTTCCTGTTTGTAATGTGCCGCTTACATCAGCTGCAGGGACACTTTCTCAGATGCTTGCGAAACGCGTTGCTTCATGATATTTCACAATACCCAGAATTTGCAAGAATCGTGAAAGTACATCGACGTGGTCAAATACGGGATGCTGAACTGCTTCAAGAGCCACGTTCATGAGCGAGAGGCGAGGAGAAAGAGGTTTTTTATTATTATGGGCCAAAGTGCGGCCTGAAGGAACCTGCGAATCCACAGCGAAGGACGGCCGGTCACTTGTCTTCTGGTCTGTCTGCAGTGGCTTCATGAGAGCCCGGCAGCAGGTGTACCTGATAGAGCCTCTGGGACAGTCCGAGGACGGCGACCATGCTGTTTACAGACAGGAGGACCTGAAGGTCGGCGGCAGGCCCGGCTGTGGCTCCTCGTCCAACGCCACCACGCCGTACGACCGGGACCAGGGCCCTCCGCTCGCCAGCCTCTACAGGTCCAGATCATGGGTAGGTGATGTGTCCGTGAGGAGCTGATGGAGGCTCAGGAGTCTGAAAATGACCCCGAACATGAACACGGTATCTTTCCTTTTCCTCCTTCAGAAACCGAAGCCCATCGCAGGTCCGCAGAGGTTTGTCGAGCTGTTTGTGGTGGTGGACAACACCGAGGTAAATGTCTCGTCTGAAGGCCGTCACGATGATCCTCTCCTTCGCTGAATGAGTCTGAGCTTGTCTGTCCTCTTCCCACAGTATCAGCGCTATGGAAGCCAGACTAAATCGCGCATTCTAGGAGTTATAAATCACGTTGATAAGGTAATTTTGTGTCTGTTGAAGCTGTTTTTGAGGCCGTCGGCGCTCTCGGCCGCCGTCGTTCACTCACACAGACGTTCCTCCTCCGCCTGCAGCTGTATCGCCCTCTGAACATCCGAGTCATGCTGGTGGGGCTGGAGATTTGGACGTACAAAGACTACATCGACGTCGATATTAATTCGGAGACGACTCTGGACAACTTCCTGCGGTGGCGGCAGGCCGATCTCCTGCAGAGGACGAAGCACGACACGGCCCAGTTTGTGACGTGAGGATCAGTCTTAGATGTCCGTGCAGACGTTAAACGCGGTGATGCTGCCAGTTTGACCTGATGTTCGGCTTTTTCCCTCAACAGCGGCAAAGACTTTGACGGAGACACAGTCGGACTGGCCAATAAGTTTGCCATGTGTACAGAAAACTCCGGCGGCGTCAATCAGGTGCGAATGACGACCTCTGACTTGTGTATTTTGTGACACATTCTGCTGAATCTAAAGTCACGGCTCTGCGCGTCTCCTCCAGGATCACCACGACAGCCCGATAGGCCTCGCCTCCACCATCGCTCATGAGATGGGACATAATTTCGGTTTGTCCCACGATGCTGCGGGTTGTGTGTGCGGTCCATCCTACAGCAGCGGGAACTGTGTGATGGCAGACAAGCTCAGGTAAAGACGTCACTGCAGACACTCAGGTTTCTTTTGTGTTGCATGTTTGAAAGTCTCACTGCTCCCTCTGTGCTTGCTTTGGGTTTGGCCACTTGGTTCCCATAGTTTGTTTGCAATCACATGATGTTAAATTCAGATGGAGGGCAGGAAGTGAAATCCACAATGGACAAGATGGAGAAAGTTATTACTGGGCTAGTTTAGATGAAATTATGAGAGAAATGTATTGTCACTGAGCAGAAAACGTGCTTTATGTTTACGTTGCGGTTGTTTGCTCTGTTAGCCGCTCGCAAAGGTCCGGTTAAACGCCTCTAAAGACGTGGATCGTCACTAGACAAGACAGGGTACGTTATTTACGTTAACGCTGATTTATTAAGTGTTACTCGTGTTGCTTTTAGCTGTGACTTTAAATCTGTCACCACAGATTTAAAGCGACAGCTAACGTTACACCACGTCCACTCCTTCCGACCGCAGACACTTAAGACATTTTTCAGCATTTTTCAGTCAATTTCTGGCATTTTTCACCCTCATGAACAACAGCTTTTGGTTTCTTGGCTCGATCCATCTGAGCATCCTTAAACGACGCTAAACAGCATTTTGAGTGTGTGTTGTAGTGCTGCCTTTGCAGAAAATCACTTCCAGCCCTCCATCTGCAGCTCACACCACAACAAAAGAGTGACGTGACGTCATCTGCAAACAACCGATTCAGGGAAATCTTAATGCCACAGCACATAACGACACGTCGGACTGCAGAGCTCCGCTTCATGTTCCAACATGACAGCGCTGCTGTGCACAGAGGTTTTCCCAGTTTAGTGTGGAAGAAGTTGACCGGCCTGCACAGATCAAGTCATCCAAGAGAGCAGGAGCAGAGCAGAAGATTAAATAATTCAGTAATCATATGGTTGGAATTTTCTGCTGTCCACATACTTTTGGCCACATGGCGTAGATACTGTTTTATCTAGAATCACAATGCAAACAAAGCCGATATGTCTTTGCTCCTCTCCAGGACGGGAAATCAAGCGTTCCCAGAGTTTTTCAGCGACTGCAGCGTGGAGCAGCTCGCCGAGTTCATCGAGCGAGCTCAGCCCAGCTGTTTGTCCAAACCATCGAGCTCCGTTCAGACCATCGCCGTGGTCCCTCGCTGCGGCAACGGCCTGCTGGACCCTGGAGAGGAGTGCGACTGTGGCACCGTGGAGGTAAAGCTCCCAGGAGCTCCATCAGTCATTTTTGGGACCTTGGAAAGTTTAAATATGTCCTTTGGTGAAGGAAGACACCGTTTGGGTTTTCTGCCTCACTGCCTGGTGTGGTTTCCTGCATGCGAGGTTACAGCGAAGAAAAGGGAAGGTAGCGTGACTCCGGCTGGAGTTCAGCCTCAAAAATTAAAATAGTTTTCCTGTGCGCTCACATCTAATCAGAGAGACAGAGCTCTTGGCAGAGATGCTGCTCGTGTGGGAGATTTAAATCTGTTTTCACTGAACTTTCATCACTGCAGTTCATCATGTTTGAGTTGTAACCGGATCCCAAAATATGACACAGCTGAAAAACTGTGGGTTTCTTTCTAGGAATGCAACAACGGGTGTTGTGATGCCTCAACTTGTCGCCTGACGGAAGGATCCCAGTGTGCTCACGGAGAATGCTGCGACAGCTGCCAGGTACTGCAGCCGCCATCACCCAGCTGCCTTTAATGTAGCTTCCAAAGTGGGTTTTTACACTGATTCAGCTCCTGAAACTCCAGAGAAAAACACGTTTTCTGTGTGAATTTCCACCGGAGGTCCCAAACCTGTGATTTAACAAGACTACGAATGTGCAACCATGCTAACACGCTAATGTTTAGCACGTATAATGTTTACAATCTTCACCATCTTGATTTAGTGTGTTAGCATGCTAAGTACTGCTGAGGCTGATGGATATTTGGTCATAAATCAAAGTTTGGACAAATTAAAATGTTGAAAAAATTTTGTGGGTTTCAAACTTATTAGGATTCATCCTGAGGGGAGCATGAATGTAGTAAGTTTCATGGCAATGCAACTCAAATGGGAGCCTCACTGTGCTGCTTCAGGAACAGTCAGGAGATCACCAGAGTAATTAGCATTCAACCTCTGGGAACCATGAATGCACCAAATTAATTAAAACAAATGTCATGACGCTCCATCCAGTGGTTCTTCAGGTACTTCAGAGTGAACCAAAGTGGTGGACTGACGGTGACACCCAGCATTGCCATCCTTGGAGCCATGCATAGCTAAAAAAACCTCCAAACTGGGTTGAGAAAGCTCGGCTGCAGCGTCAGTGAGCTACAGGAAGGCCGGTCGTACAGACACACCCTGCTGCTGGTTAATAACTGTGGACTTTAAAATAGCAACAGGAGAAGGTTTCTCCTAAAACCACATCGAAACAGCAGCAGGTCGGTAATAACAGGAAACAGAGGGAGATATTCTGCTGCGTCCATGTAACTCACCACATCCTCAAATGAGGTAGTGCTAATGGCACACACTGTTCAGCTCACTTTATTCTTACTAAATCACCTGAAATGTTCTTTAACCCGCAGTTCAAAGCGGCAGGAAGTGTGTGCAGAAAGTCGGCCGGCAGCTGCGACCTGCCTGAATACTGCACCGGAGCGTCGGGGGACTGTCCTGAAGACAGCTTCCAGATGAACGGCAAGCCCTGCCACAACCAGGCGCAGGGCTACTGCTACGACGGCCGGTGTCCCACGCTGGAGCAGCACTGCTGGAGGCTGTTTGGACCCGGTACGCTCGCACGCCGCCGTCGAGCCGAGCCTCGAGGAGCTTTGGTTTCCGTTTCAATCTATTTCTAGAAGCTTCAGTTCAGAGTCACATGGAGGAAATGGCTCTAAGAATAACTTCACTTTTAACAGTACTTTTATTATAAAAGACTGCAGAGAATCGGATGAATGGCACTCTCACAGAAGGTCTCTGTGCCCACAAAAAGAGCGTATTTAAAAATAATTCTGCCATCTTCAGCTTTAATGATGTTCCCTCGTCACGAAGCAGCACAGCCACTTTTCCCTTTTCGCTTCCCTTTAAGTCGATTTCAGCTTTTACTGAAATCAGAAGGAACAAGTTTTTTTCCTTCTCTTGGCACTAACGGGCTTCCGTACATTAAAGAGCACGAATGTCTTCTTTCCTCAGGGACCAGAGTTGGACTGGATGTGTGCTTTAACCTGAACAAACGGGGCGAAGAAGGCGCGAACTGTGGGAGGAAGAGATTCGGCTTCACTCCCTGTGCTGCAGCGTACGTATGAGCGACCTTCACACTGAACCTCCTGCTGAAGCTTCAGCGCTGAGAAGGAGCAAAAACACATGAAAGTTCGTGTGTTTGAAGCTACTTTTTATGTTTGTGTCATGTGGATGATGAATTCTCAACAGCTCCATCAACAGGTCCCGGCCTGTGTCTGGAAATGCCCCTGAATGCCTCATCCTGTGGGTGGTGGGAGCAAATTCTCATCGAGCTCTTGATGAATCTTTCTTTTGTTTCGCAGGAATCTAAAGTGCGGATCTATCTTCTGTGGCGGAGGCGGCGAGTCCATCACGGGTAAAAGGGCGGCCTACACGGTGTACGGCATCGAGTGCAAGCTGGCTGTGGACGACGACAAGACCAGAAACATTGACATGGTGCCACAAGGAACCAGATGTGGACCAAACAAGGTAAAACTGAGCGTGCAGACGCTTCAGATTTGTTGGTGATGTTGGTCGTTTGGCTCACAGTCAAACGTTTGTGCGCAGGTTTGCCTCGACAACAGATGTGTGGATTTATCCGTTTATGGGGGAAAGGAGGATTGTGCAAAGAAGTGCAACAACAACGGGGTGAGTGCAGCTGACTGGACTCTTCTGGACCAAAGTCCAAGCGCTTCACTCGTGTGGGAATTCATTTTTACTGCCTTTTGTCTTCAGGTGTGTAATCACAAGAAAGAGTGTCACTGTAATCCTGGCTGGGCTCCGCCGTACTGCGACCTGCAGTATGCAGATATTCCTCAAGGTACAGTCGATGTTTCTGAGCAGGTTTGTTCGTTTAATGTAAAATGTCGTAGCTGGAGGTCAGCTCTCAGTGAGCAGCAAAGGGAAGAAACAGGTCACACCTGCTGGTTGAATCACTCTGCCAGTAAGAGAGAAGCATGAATCATTGACTGAGTGATCACTTATTTCCAGCTTTGACCTGATGGAGTGTTTTATACATCTGAAATCCGTCCTCACTTTAAAGCCTGAGAGTTCCTGTTTAAGACGGAGCGCTCGGTGTGTCAGCTTAGAAAACTGGAGCATGTAAGCCTTTGATAGCCTCTGCAGAAGGAGCTACTGGCTGCTATAGACAGAGTGACACAGTAAAACAGAGATAAAGGAGAAGTAGAGATATTTACAGAGCGAGAAGGACACCGTGGTGAAATGCCTCCACACAGGGTGGACGCCACTCTGTCCTCAGCGCAGCCTTTAGTTTCTGTAAGCTGCTCGTTGCATTTTCCCCAAATTATGATGAAACAAGTTGATGAAGGATGTTGATGAAATGTTCAGCAGTGATGATGCACGACCGCCAACTCGAGGTGACGCCACACGTGTAATTTTAGCCTCCGCGCCGTTTCTCTCTCATTATTACGCAACCCCGATTCCGAAGAAGTTGCATAAAACATAAATAAAACAGAATTTCATAATTTGTTCATCCTTTTTGACATAAACTGAAAAGAGCACAAAGTCTATACAGTTGATGTTTGAGCTCATCAGCTTCATTGATTTATTCTGAACACGCTGGGATGAGAGCAGCTGATCACGTTAATGAGAAATAGTTTACGCTGCCGTAGTTTAGTCCTTCTTCTTCCTTATTTTATGTGTTTTTAGCCATTTTCTGTGAGGACTCAAGAATAAATGAAGTTTTCATTTACATTAGCTGCTTGTGCTAAAACGGCTAATTCAGCCCTGCTAGCAGCTCTGTGAGGCTGCTAAATGCTAACATTAGCACGCTAACATAGTTCAGCTGTATGTATGTATGTATGAAAAGTTCATCCTCTGAGGACCATGAATATCTGCACTGCCTTTAATGGAAATCCTTTCTGTGTGTGTGTGTGTGTGTGTGTGTGTGTGAGCAGGTCAGAGTGCAGTCATACCTGCTGTGTGCGCTTCTCTCTCCATCCTCCTGGTCATCACTGTAGTGATTGCAGGGCTGATGTGCTGCAGAAAGGACAGAATGGACAACTACACGTCCAAAAGGTACTGGAGCCGTTCGTCCCCCGCGCAGCTCGTCCACGTCTGTTTCTCGGTTTCAGTCAAACACTTTTTAATAAATCTGTTGTCGACAGGAAGGTGCATTCAGCTCCGGACAAGCTGAACCCGATGTTCCAGGAGCCGAGCGCGAAAGACAGACCCCAGATCAGCCAGCCCACGTTCATGGAGTCGACAGCAACACAAGCGTGCGCTCCCCTGATCGTGTCTGTGAGTCCCAGCAGAGCAGCTCCACAGGTACAGAGCATGATTCACGTCCAGTCATGGGACCAGTGATGGTGCGTGTGCAGGTAACAGGTGAAATGCAAACGACTTATTCTGTGTTTTTTTTTATTCCAGCCGCCAAAGAAGCTGCCTTCAGTGTCGCCTACCTCACAAACTGAGCCGGTAAGCTTTAAAACAACGAGCTGCAGTGAGATCTGATGCGTTCAAGTCCGCTCTGCTGAGGCTCAAAGGTCTCACTAAATAATGCACGAAGGAAGTTTACACATGGTGAGCTGCTGCTTCGGGGGCGAGGCTGGAGTTAATTCTGATTTTCATCTGTCAAAGAATCCCACGAAGAGACAACACTGTCCGTCCCTCTGTCTGTCCACGCTTTGACCGTCCTGCTGTCTGACTCAAACCCGTCAGCTCCTTTAAAAACACGTCACACTTCTGTCGCTTAGCTCATTTCCTGAAGCAGCTGGTCAAACGTTAGTCAATCACCAGGAAATAGATGATAAATAATCCACATGTGGTGCTGCAGTGAGTGTTTGTGGCGGCAGCACAGGGTGTGTGTGTGTGTGTGTGTGTGTGTGTGTGTGTGTGTCAGTCAGAACAGCTCACTGATGGGTTTTTAATAGTTTCTGGACAACAATGGAGCTCTGTGGCTCAGAGGACGTGGGATTCGTTGACGATGAGAAAAATCTAAAATCACCAAACTTCTACTTCAGCTCCTCGTGAGCAGCTCACATCAGCCTTGTTTAAAGTGAGTTAACAGTAAAACTGTGACTTTCTTCTTTTCCACAGACGAAACCTCAACCTCCGTCCAAACCTTTACCTCCTCTGAGTAAAACACAGGTGAGTCACACCTGCAGCTGCTCTCAGTGCAGACGATCAGTTCAGTTCAGTGGAGCTAAAACCGACATTCAACCGAGAGTCTGAAGAAACGTAAAATAAGACGTCTGACCTGTTTAGAAACAAACCTCGGCTTGCTTAAAAGCAGCTAAACTGCACGTCAACACGACTTAAACTCTGCTTCAGTCTTCCTCAGGTGAGATGTTAAACTTCAGGTGACCTCGGCTCGTCGTTTGAGGGTCATTGAGTCTTTTCTTAAGGTCGCAGCTCATCGTGGGTCAGACTGCTGCTTCCAAACGCTCCACAGAAACTTCACACTCATGAGCGTCCGTCTTGTGTTTCAGTGGACGGCGGCCAAACCAGGTCCTCCTCCTGTACCTCCAGTCAAGCCCAGCCCTCCTCCTCCTCCTCCTGAGAAGCCACGAGTTCAGCGCCTCACATGAAACTTTCATTAAAGGAATCGAGTTCGACCAAAGCGGATGACGCTCAGCCTGCAGTCGCTCTGCGGACGGAGAGCGAAGCTTTATGGGATCAGACGTCTGAGTCACGGAGGCCGAAGACTTTAGCCTTTAAAGACGCCCGGCGCTTCATGACGGAGGCCGACAGCTTCAGCTCCTGTGGAAACGTGGCGCTGAGCTGCTGCCGGTGTCACTGTTGTGTGTTTGTGAAAAGTTCTTTCTGCTAACTTCCTTTAACGTGACTGTAAGTTCTCTCAGTGCACTTTTATAAACGTGAGCATTCAAATGTACTTTTTAAATATTTATTTGACGTTTGTGAAAGGGACTGTATGAAAACGATAAGGGCTCAGCATGTTTGTTTGTTTCAGCCTGCAGCGCTGCTGGCTAACCAATGCTAATTTGAAATCCTGCAGAATCTGATGTTTTTTTGGCCGCTTTAGAAGACGACACTGATATATCGTCACCTTTTTAGTTAATACGATGAACTTGTTTGCAAACAGCAACTGTTTTCTCTCACCTTTAGCTCCGTCTTTGGTCTCCACCACCTCCTGACGTGGCCCTTTTAGCTGCTCCGCTGCGTTCCTGCGTCCTGAGTTCCTTTTTTTAAATGAATGGTACCAATTCAACACTTAGATTATTTTTAGATGTTAGGGGAGGGCGTAGCAGTTTTTTCTACGGGTCTCCACCCCGAAAATCTTCCTACAGTCCCTAAAATGTCCAAAGCCAGTCTGTGTCTTCTCCAGGGTTGAATGTGTGTCACTTTGCACTGTACTTGAAAACCGTCGCACAGCTCAGATGACCGCTGTGTTACTGCTTTCACATTTATCTACATGCTCCTTTGTTTTCAGGAGGTGCATGACGGAGCCTCGAGGAGCAAGTGCTCCTTGTTTTTGTACTGCACTGATGTGTTTCTAAGGCAACAGTCACACGTTATACCTTTGAGGTGAAACTGTAAATTGGTAGCAGATCAACACGTTTTGGTGTGAATCCTCATGAAATGACTGAAGTGCACTTTATTAAAGAAGTATGATGAGAAAAACACGACAAACGACGTCTTCTCTCTGCTGTTTGCCTCTCAGCTGCATTATGTGACCTGATTAAAAGTGACGTTTTTCTCTGTGAAGCTCATCGTGTTGTCCTGTCTGATCTCCAGAAACACTTTTATGGACTTCCTGAGAAGTTTTCTATTGTTCTTCCCAACAAACAGCGTCCATGTTATTATTACTATTAATGCTCGTTCATTGGTCTCCAGTGAACGGCCTGAGGAAATGTTCTGAGAAGCTGCAGTGAGTCAGCTCGGATCCCAGTGAGAGCACTCATTATCTGGGTTTCCTGCTTGGGCTTCTTAAAGGATCACACACAAAGGATGATGAGGTTTTTTTTTTTTTTTTGTTTCCAGTTTAACACACACTCAGAGTCATCGTGGGAAACTGAAAAGTGTGAAATGAATCTGCTGCCTGTTCGATGAACTGGTTTAATGAGTGCTGTAATTAGCATTCAGTTAGCTGCAGAGGAAAACCGAGCTTTTTATATAACTCACTCGTTTAAATCTCGCTTAAAGTTATGCATGATTATGGGCGTGGCCGCTTTGAGTGACAGCTAGCTGCAAGGTTTCAGCAACCAGGCTTCATTCGGACATCTCAGCTCCACCTCTTTGCTATTTCTGGATTAGCCGGGACTTCGGTGGAGTCAGTCAGCCATCATGGCGACGGCTGGAGTCGTGGTCACTGAGCTTCACAATGGCTCTTCAGAAACCTACAGAGTGCTGTCAGGAAAAGGTATGCAGCATTTAGCTGCTGCAGCAGGTATGTTTAGGCTCAACGCACCTGCTAGCACACTAATCTCAGGTCGCAGTAACGTAACTACAAAGTTACTGTCAAATTTTGAATGTCCAGCGCTTTGATTTACGAGCAAATACCTGCAAAATGCTAACAGTTCTTTGTGTTCAGAGCTTATTCGTTCAGGCTTTAGCATGCTAACATGCTAAACTAACATGGCAATCATGGTAAACATTACACCAGCTTAACATAAGCGTGAGCATGTTAGCATTAAGCCAAAGCTAAGTACAGCCATGTAAAATGTCTCGCTCTGTCCATCATGGTCTCAGTTCTACAGAGCGTTTTAGCATCTTTCAGCTCGTTGTTCTGGTTTTACAACATATACTGTCACTCTCATCGACCTCATGTCCAGCAGCTGTCAGAGACAAACGTACAGTAACCACCTCAGCGCCAAGCAGCTGATACATAAAGTTAGCAGCTAGCTGGTGGACAAAGTGGAGCATTTAGCAGCTAAAGACAAACATTTCTCTCAGGAGTTGGTGGAGACCAAACATGGAGCTAAAAGAGACAGAAACTGGACTGCAAAGGGAAGCTGAAGTGCAACTTAGCAACTGTTTGCTAACACATTAGGCACATCAGGTTTATAAGGTTATATAAATCAGTGCTGTGCTAACAGCTTGTTGCAGGTCCAGCACTGATGCAGGTGATCAGGTCTGGCTCTGACGTGTTGAAACAGGAAGGAGACAAACAAACTGTTTGAACTCTGTGGTCTGAAACATGAAGCAGACAAGACTTCACCTGAAGCAAACTGCAGAAAGTCTTCTGACGCCTGTTAGGACTAAAGAAAACAAAGGCTGCTCATAAATCCTCCTCACACAAACATGTAATGTCAGATGTATAAATCTAAGTGGAAATGGATGAAAGAATCCAGCGACTGGTGTGAATCGGGGCTCAGACAGGGGAGCTTAGCTTGAGGAATGCAGGCTGGTTTCTCAGCCGCAGCTCGTCTGATTCACTCTGATTCACGAGCCAAGAAGCTCGTAAAACAACAGAGATTACAGCGAGTGCGGCTTGTTCCACAGCTAATCTTCGTCTCCGCTCAGATCAGCGGCTTGTCGGACACATTCAGCCCGAGATGATGCGCGATGACGTCGTCCCTCTTCGAAGCGTCCAGTCAAACATGCAGCCATCTGTGTTTGTGTTCTGATCTGCATTCCAGCTTCAGAACAATCCACAAGGATACCACAAGACTTTCCAGCCAGCAGACTCAGCGCGATCGGCCTCTGTGTGGTCCTCCACGCTTCAATCTGCTCGAGCTGATTTAAGATCTGTTTCACCACAAAAACACAACCAGTTTAGAACATTTGTGCTGTGGCAGAGTGAGACTGTGACGTGAAACCCTGCAGAGGACGACAGACGTGAGCTGGCACGACGTTTCGCGCATGTTAACACTTCCGGATAACGTCCTCGTACATGAGGACGGCTGGAGGTCAGTCCTGAAAACACTTGCAGGAGGTCATGAGAAGGAAGGAAGGAGGACGTGAAGCTAATCTGCTCAGTGACTCACCGTTAATCACTCAGTTTGAAGGCTGAGTCAAATCATCTCGATTGTTTCCAGCTTCTCCTTTTTTTCCTTTTTTAACCACAACTAACTGCAGCTGTGCTTTTCCCAAATGTCACAGTTTGGAAGATCTCATGAGGTATTCAGGTGACAGCAGGTGTGTGATGACACCTGAAACTATTACTGATGAGAGTTTAGACGTAAGAAGAAGTCTGAATAAAAACTTTAATGGTGAAATAACACCACGAGTCTTCGTCAGTGATCGCGACAGACTCTTCAGTGGTGCTTTGAGCTAAATGCTAACATGCTAACACCGGCAATGCTAATGTTCTGATGTTCACCACTCCATGAAATAAAGCACCTTGCTGAAGATTAAACCAGCAGTTCTGAGGATGAGCGCTGGGCTGAAAGCAGAACCGTCGACAGAGTCATGCCAAAGTCATTTTATTTCATTACCAGGCAAACATTTGATCTTTATACAATGAAGTTTCCAAAAAATTAAACATTCAGAGACGAGTTTTAACCATCAGATGGAAACAAACACTCAAATGGAAAGAAGAAAACCGACAAAGTGACTTATTTAAATACAAAAAAATATCTTTACCATTGCACTTCAACTTCATAAATACACCCCAGAAGGTTCATGTCTGTCTGGCCCAAAGCTAACCATGTGACCACCAGCTGACGGTGCATCTGCAGTACATTCAGCTCTTCGCTCCGCTGGTTTCACTGCGGGCGAAGCTGCAGACGGAGCTGCGATGTTTGACGGACACCAGGCAGGTCAAAACCTCCACGTATGATGCTGCGTTCAGGTCGTGTGAGACAGACGGCGCAGGGTTGACAGCTTTAAGGAGAAGCTGATCGATCGATTATCAGCAAATATTTCAGTAAAGAAATCGAATCTTCTGCTTCCAGCTTCTCAAACACAATGATTTGCTGCTTCGCTTTGTTTCCTGTGATTTCAGGTTGTTTGCGTTTGTGTTTCAGATGCTGGCTCGATAGAAGACATCTCAACAACTCTGGGAAATTTGGGAAATTTTCTGACATTTTACACACAAAATAAATAAAGAAGAATGAGTCGTCTGATGGTTAATCCAATCAAATCCATGAAGTTTGAGTTTAATTACCGTGAATGACGTGAGACGAGCATTTTATTTTGAAAAGGCTCAGATTCTTATGATGGCTGATGGGAAACGCTTCTAACTGCATCCCTCGTCACTATCGATTAATCTGATGATCATTTTCTTGATTTTTCTTGATTGACTGATTCGTTCTTTTATCAGAGCTACAGGTCAAAAACTGTGTTTGGTCCAAGTTTACAAATGCAGCAAATCCTCCCTCTGAACGGTAAAGCTCAGATGCATGTTGGAAACAGAGTGGAAATTCAAAATAAATCCTTTAAATATCAAAAAAAAAGGCAAATGTGCCAAAGTGCACGGGTAACAGACTCAATCATGACGTGAAATATGTGACTTAAACAACACCGAAGGAACGAAAACAGTCATTTTGGTCAAACATTTTGTAGATTTGGCTGGAAATTCGTTTAAAATTTGCATTAATTTGGACAGAAACTCCACCGTTGGCCCTTCGCTTCCACCCTACAGGACATGAACGCAGCACAAACCGTCCAGTGAAACATTATGTGCACACAGATGCGACAACCCATTAAAAAGACAGACGTACAGCATGGACATACAAACATGATGGCCAGCCACGTCCGTCACACACGGCATTTAATGACAAAAGACTCCTGTCTATGATGCATAACACTGTGTTAAAAAACATTTCCATAGACTCTAGAGCTCAGACTTATAGTAAAATATATCAGATCGGTTATGAGCGACAGAAACAGCTTCTGTCTCGTTTGACGGCGAATCCTGCGACGGTTTTGGCAGCCTGGACCGTTTGGCGTGGAGGACGCGAGTCTTCACAGAGAGAGGATACATGGGAGTATCAAAGTGCTGCTTGCTCAGTCGTGATTTCCTCCCCGACCCGCCCCGCCCCCGACCACTTCCTGTGTTTTCCTCGTACGTCACAAGTTTGAGTTCCCGTGTTTCTGTCCGACACTGATGAATCCGCCTCTGACCCTCGGATCCTGTGCTACAGTTTCGCAGTAACAGTAGAAATGAGCATCATCAGTTTTTGTGGGTGTTCATGATGAAAGGAAAAGGTGGAGTGACACAGCTTCATAGCTTCCTCATGTAAAAACAGGATTCATCCATCAGACCTTCCACCATGTGAGACGATGGAGTGGACAGACACCACTGAGCATGTGTGAACCCCCTCTTTTTTTTTTTTTTTTCCACCCCGAAGGAGATGAGGAGAGAACATCTCGAGTCCATGTACAACTGTACAGCGTGCGACGCCACTCTGCTGCGCTAACAGCTCACAGTCTTTAGTGTTACCCGGAGCACAGGCGGGGATGGAGGACGCCGCGCCGCTCACGCGTTTCTCTTTTTTAACTTTGTGGTTAAAGTTTCGTATTTGGTCCAGCTCCAGTCTTGGTCCTTGAGAGAGGGAATTAAATAAAGGCATTTTCAAAAATAGCTCTGCGGTGCACTTTGATATTGCTGTCTTTAACAACTTCTTCCTGTCTGGAGATCCTCACTATAGAATTGATGCTAATTCATGCAGGTGGATTGTCTACATCCATTTTACTTGCTTGTAGTCTTCTTCTCTGTCTCTAATGTGTGAAACCATCAGTGTACGGAGTCGCCTGCCTACAACTAAAAGGGCGCTCCACTCTTGAACATATTGCTCTAATGGTGGTCAAAACCTCCAGAGGGTTAAAGTGGAGCTCTTGATTTGAGCTCAGTGAGCACTGAGACGTGCAGCGAATAAAACAGATAAAACTGTGTCTGTTTAAAAACAGACATCTGGCATCAAGGCCGCTTTCCTGTGCAGGAACTTGCGATTCAGGCTGATCTGAAGGCTGTCTGCTGTTAGCACTGAAGGTCTCGGACCTCTGAAGCACCACAAATGAAAACCAGTGAACTCACCACGATGCTTTTGGTGTGCTCGTCGGCGGCCTCCTGCATCAGGCTGGTCAGCTGACTGAGGTACCTCTGGTTCTCCTGCAGCAGCCGCGGTGCAGCATCACTGAGGGGTAAACACGCAGAGACTGTTAGCACACAAGACCGCCATCATACAGACAGTGTGTGGAGGGTTTAACCGCCGGGAGGGGGGGGGCACTGACCTACTAAACCTTGTCTAAAAGTATTTACACGAGTGCGTTTCCAGCTGAATACACAACAGAAAATCAAACAAGTAAAGTTCTGTTTGGGTTGTAAAACATGTCAACTGGTAATGATGTCCAGAACACATGATGTATTCAAGCCTGTGGCCTTTTCAGGACAGCAGAAAAGCCGTAATCCCTGAAAGGATGTGGTTAAGGTCAACAGAAAACACAAATATCTCTACAAATCGATCTAAGTGAAAATACAGTATAACACCATGCAACCCACACACATCCTGCCTGGTGCAGCCAACTGCAGCTGAACGAAGCTCATCTGTGTGTGATCAAGGTGCTGCAGCTGGTTTTAGGTGAAACACGTCTGTGTGTGAAAGGTTTGACGGCTGGCTCGTCACTCTGCGGAAGCCACGCAGCCGACAACACGCGAGCTTAAAGCTTTTACACATAAATGAACATCAGTCACACTGAAGCTCTCCCCAGACGAGTTCACACAGCTGATTAAGCCCGTCGCCGCCACGTAAATCTCCCTGTAGTTCAGTTTACCAGTTTTTAAATCTGGAGTCTGCGGTGACGTTCCCACGCTGGTGAACAGGTAGCGACACATTTTACAACAATGGCAGCGACTGGTTTGTGAAAAAGGTGTGAAGACCGTCGTACACTACCTGCTCAGCACACACACAAAGTCAAAGGCAGCTGGTGAGCACAGTGGAGCATTTAGCAGCTAAACAGACAGATATTTCTCCAAAAACAGATCTAAGAGGAGAGTAAACATTGGATTTAGATTGATTAAGTGTGCAGAAACATGACTCCACCTCAATAATAATGTTGCTCCATAGCTGCTGGATGTGTCAATGGGCAACTGTCTGCTAACTTACATAAGGTGATAAAATACCAGCAGCCTTCACAGCTCGTTTCTGCTGCCCCCAAGTGGCCAAAAAATGTTGTGCAGTGGAGATGAGACCTCTCAGTTCAGACTTTCAGGCAATGCTTTAAACACAGGCCCTAGATCATGTGACCTGTGATCGCTCTGAATGAACCTACCTGTCGTTGGGCCCAGGCAGGGATGTCAGGGGATGTGGGGAGCTGACAGGCTGCGCCGACTGAGACCACTGAGAAACCTGCAGCAGGTTGGACGACTCGGGACTGGCTGCTATCGAGTTCCTTGACGAGTTTTGGGCCTGCAGGAGAGAGAGATCATACGTGCAGCGGTGAGGAACGTGCCGGCTTTCAGCGTGATTCAGGGCAGCAAAGACTGAGGAGGTAAAAAGAGCTGGAGAAACACTGATGAGGTGCAGAGGTGAAGGATGTCAAAGGTGTTAATGCTTCTCCTGTTTTTCAATAAGAAGTGTTTAAAACGATGCGTTCAATGGTAAAAAGTAAAAGTGTGTCGTGGTACAGAAAGAGGTACTGAGTGTTGTTTCTTTACACTCGTGTTATATTGAAGTTTCACACTCCATCGTAGAAAAAACTCCTTTAAAACCTGATTTCGACATTAGAAGATTTGTGTGTAACTAAACAGCACAGAGTCACTTACGCAGGCGATCTTCAGTAAATGCCAGAACTCTCTCTGTCTCTTGATCTGCATCTGCATCACTGTGTTGTCGGCATCCTTGATGCTCTCCAGGGTTTTCTCGATTCGTGGAAACAAGTCGATGATCTTCTGTTTGCTGATCAGGATCTTACTGTTGAGAGGAGCAAAGACAGAGCAGATGTTAGCATGTGGCTCTCAGCGTGGCTGAAGGACGGAGACAGTTTAAATGAACCCACAGAAGACTAAAACACAGAGTCTTACCTGAGGTGGGTGTACAGATCTTTGAGGACCTTGTCTTGGTTCTGGACAGTCTGAATGATGGCCTTCACCATCTCGGAGCTGTCGCTGCTCACATCTGGTTCAGGTGCTGAGAGGAAGGCATCAGATTAATGAACACGAGTGAGCCAGCTCACTGTGATACAACGACATCATCCTGAATGCTGAGAAATGTAAGTGTCTCTTACTTTTGCATTTCATCTTCAGTTGTTTGTAGAGCTCGATCGCTTTTTCTTCTCTGCAATAAAATTCATTGGTCACATTTAAATATTTACCAGACTGACCGACCAATCACAGTTAGTGCAGTCCCTGCAGGGCGTCTCTGTGGACCCCGTCACATTTTTGAGGAGCTGCATGTTATCTACAGTGAACACCTGTTCATTATATCTGTGTGAGCACTTTTCTGTCTGTCTGAGCTGCAAAACTTCAAAATGAATCAGGATAAAAATGCTTTCTTTGGTTCCTTCTATGACAAAAAAGGGCATTTCTGTCTTGTTGGCCTGTGTTTAAAAATGTTTGCTGGTCCCAAAAATCACATTACTACGTCCAACATAACAGCTGTCAGCAGACTCAACAGCAGGAAGCATCACATCACCATTTCTGATGTAATAACGTAATAAAAGCCTGTAATAACTGTGAGAGTGGACTGAACACACGAGGTCGGGTCAGAGTCCATGAACACTCACAGCTGCTCCATCTTGTCTCCTTGGCGTCGAGCGTAGGGGCTCCTCTGAAGCTCCACGATCTCCGAGTGCAGAGCCATGATCTCATCGTCCAGATGGCTCACCTCTGCCACCTGCAGGACAAACGGCGACATGCTCGGACTGAGGGTTCGATTTGTTCGGAGAAACATTTCGGCTCATTTAAATGCTTTCAACATTTCAAAGGTTTTGTTTCTTTAAAAGGAGCATCACCTGTGCAAACGCAGCAGCTCTTTCCTCGTTCTCCTGCCAGGCCTTCAGCATCTTCTCAGAGGCTTCGGACACACAGACAGCTCATCAAAAAACACACATCTTGCTCGCTGCTATAAATATGTGAAATATTCCCATATGTGAACGCGGTCCATTAGCATCAGAGCAAACAGCTGCCAGTAAACACTCACATATGCCATAGTGCATCTGATCGCTGTACTTCTCCAGGTCGTACTGGATGCTGCTCTTGAAGAAGTCCAGCTTGGCCTTCAGCTGCTGAGAGAAGCCAAACATGCTGTTCTTACACCTGGTCAGGTTGGTGTTGTAGCGCAGGAGGCTCAACCTGCAGGAGGAGGAAGGAGACAGTTAAGAGTGAGAGAGGTCTGTGGGACTCTGACGGCCCACAGAGGTAACGTCTCCCACTGGATTACATTAAAAATACGAACTCTCCGTGACCTCACTTCTGTCCACACAGGACGGACGTGCTGTCCGTATGTTGTTTTTCCTGCAGCACACAGAGTCAACAAACCTTAACAAGATTCTGCTTCAGTGATTTCCTGCACAGAAAATTTCAACCTTAAAATCCATGTGTGGCCACGACATCTCCTGAGCCTTCCTTCTGATCTGGCTGCCAGTTTAACACATTACCCCTCGACCACGTTAGATTAGATTAGATTAGATTAGATTAGATTAGATTAGCCTTTATTGTCTCCCCCAGGAGAAATTTGTCTCTTTGCATTGCAGAGACAGTCAACCCAGCAGCAAACACACCAAAGTTAACGTGCACCATCACACACAGATCTATGCACACTAGAACATACACGCTACAGTTTAATCCCAGGACGCGACATTCCTGGGAATACCATACACATTCAACAGCATCAGCACTGAAGAATCCATCTGAACCTCAAACCAGGGGAGGAACAGCGTGTTGGGAGCTTTTTAACTCTTTTGCCTTAATAATTGTTGATCCCACCAGTAAATGTTGTATTTTCACTGTAGTTAAGCTTTACCTTAGAAATTAAATGCAGTTCCCAGGACAGAAAATAGCTCCTTTTCAGGGTAAACATTAATCCTGAATACACACAAACAATAAAGCAGGACGTGCTTAAACATGTTGCATGTTACAAAACTTTAAAAGGAGAATATTAGCATTAATTTAGAGGCTTCACTGGGACTCAGCCTGCTTAAAAACAGCAGCTCAATTTGAGTTATTTAAACTTTTTTCATGCTGTTAAAGGTCCGTCAACAACATTAAAAGAGATATTTTTGCACTGAGAAAAACACAAAATGCTGATTTCTTCTCGTGACTCACATTGCAGCCCTCTGTCCTTGGAAAAGCCTGCTGTAGTCCTCCTTCAGGCCACAGATGTAGCTCACTGCTTCACCCCAAACCTTCTTCAACGCCACCAGGGGCAGCTGTGTCTTGGCCTCTTGCACTGCAACGTTAAAACAGATGCGTGACAGCTGCACTGCGTGATGCTCAAACAGAAAGGAGAACACTGGTGGAGTGACTGAGGATGGTGTTCATCACTGCAGAATCTACCATCTGTTACAGAACAGTCTGTAATAACCCGTAATCTGCTTGATGTGGTCTAATTTGTGCATTTTAGGTACAGTGACAGTCAGCAATAAACTCACCAATAGTGTTGACTTTATCAGGCAGCTGTCTGGCACTGAAGGGACCAGAGTACGTGGTGATGCTCTTATCAAACAGGTAGACGATGTAGGTGTCCCAGCCTCTCTGCACAGGAGACAAGACAATCAGCACTCGAACAGCAAGAAGACTTTACAGTAGGTGCATCTTGATCCGCAGGCCGAGCAGACGGCTCCAGAGGAAACTCACCACTCCATCCAGCACACACTGAGCAGCGGGCTTCCTGGGATCCAGCGACACTCCCGTCTCCTGCAGCAGCTCCTGGTTCACCACTTCGATCTTGGTCTCGGCCTCAATGCGTTTCTGCAGACTGTGGAGACTCTCGTCCGGAGCCAGCTGGAAGGAGTAGACCTGAGCTGTGGTCATGTTCAGGATGTGGACGACCTGGAGGGACAAGAGAGAAGCTGGAGGTATGAAGTACAGGTGATTCAGCAGCTGTGCAGAAGCTTGGATCCCATTGGCACTGGTATTAAGCAAAACCTCAGGTGGAAACCATCAGCATCTTCTCTGCACTTCAGAGATGAAGGCAGAAGAGAAAAGTGTGGCTGATATGGGCTGAAACGGTTTGTGTCTTCAGATAAGACTTTAAGCTCTGCAGTTACTCGCCTTCATACTCAGAATCTGCTCCAGCACTTCAAAGCACAGAGGTTTCTTGGTGTCGGAGTGGACTCTGCCTCCTCTCTGGACGGGATCCCACTTCAGCATCAGTTGAAGCAGCGTCTCCATTGGCTCCAGCAGCGTCCTAAAACACAGCAATGAAAAGGCGGGTTCAGCTTCCCTCCATGGACAAAGACAAACTGCGACGCCCTGTGTGGACACTCGCGTATGTGGCTCCTCACCTGCTGAGGTTGTTGGGGTAGGGGAGGTGTGTGGAGAACTTGACCTCTCCGTTCAGTTCCTCGACAGCCATGATGTCTTTTGGACCTTTATTCCTCACTTTGCTGGCCCTGTGGATGACAAAAGACGAGATGATGATGATGATGGGGCAGAGAGCTTCTATACAAAGCACACAGACACTGAGCAGCTGGATGGACGTGTTACTGTTTTCAGTTATTCTCAGGCAACACTGACACTGAACACTTATCCAAACCTGCTTCCATCTCTGCCATGTCAGGTACTTTCTGTAATAAGTTGTCTTTGTTCCAGTACTTTCTTTGATTTGGCTCCACCTGCTGGCCCTCCATCGATTTCTATGTATCTTACCTATGTTTGTAGCAGCGTCAGCAGCTTAAACTCTGCAGTGCATCGTGGTAGACCGAACTACAGCTGTCTGTCTGTCACTGCTACTTTTATTCTTTGCCTTGGTCTAGGCTTTAGAACCACAGCTCCCATAATCCTGGGGTTTGGGGGATCTCAACAGGAAGTATAATGCTGCCATGGAGTCAGTCAGCGAGCTGTAGGCAACAATCTAGTCTGGATGTTTACATTTTCAGCGAGCTGGTGCCTTTAAAAGTATGCTGAGCTGTTTCTGTTGTATCCACGGATGAGCAGACAACGACGGTTCTCAGGCAGGTTCTGAGTTGCAGTACAAGGAGCGTTTTTTCTATGATTTCTAAGCTGATTTATGGATGCGACGGACATCAGAGATCATATGAAATCCATAAAAATCCATCCGTGATGTGTGTGTTCACGTCTGACTGAGGTATGACTCAGAGGAGGAGTGAAAGTTTTGATGCTGAATTGGGAGCTGAAGGTTTTTAAGCACCTTAAATACCTTAAATACCTTCGATGTGTCACACCCTCTGCGGCTGCAGCACTGTGTTGGTGAGCGGCCAAATCGGCAGACTTACCGACAATAACCCACTTGTTGAGAACACCTGCACGCACCTGTTCCTTTCACCTATCTTTGTCTCGCCCTACAATCCACCTCTGCTGTAGACTGACGAGTAACTTTTCTTCAACCTTTGAGCACATTAAAGTCTCCTACCACTGCACAGGCTGAAGGTTGTGCAGGAACGGACGAAAACCACAACTGCATTCAAACACCATCGTGCCGAAGCTCCAGTAGTCCACAGTAACAGTGTATGGCTTGTTCTCAAACAGTTCAGGTGCCTGCAGGAAAGAAGTGACAATACTTTTACTTTTCAACCTCTATCAACAACACAGTTAATTAGCAGTTCTACATTTCATCATCACTGAAGGCAGGCAGAAGATTAAAGGATCTGAACACATAATTAGAAGCCATGGATTACACAAAGCTCTGTGCATCTGAGGATAAAGAAACAATTCCTTGTACGCTTAAGTGCTCACCAGGTACTGAAGCGTGCCAACGAAGGAGGTGCACAGACTGCCCTGGTCCAGGTCTTTAGCATAGCCCAAGTCGATGATCTTGTGCACCAGCTGTAGCAGAATATGGAAATGTAAGAGTTTCTTCAAGATGTACACTCAAACCGAACGGCCACAAAGCCACCGAGTGGCAGCTTACCTTCCCGTTGATATCTTGCAGCACGATGTTTTCAGGTTTCAGGTCTCTGTGTATGATCTTGTTTTCATGCAGATACTGGATACCAGATCCTAGAGCAGACAACAGTGCTTCAGCTGAACGATAAGGCTCTAACAGACACGTCTGAATGAATGAGCTGCACACAGAGAACATGGACATACCAACATCGTTGAGTAACGACAGCACTTCGCTCTCTTTCAAACCGCAGCAGTTTTCAGGTTTGCTCAGCATCTGTAACACACACAGATGCAATTCTATCACATCTGCAGTAAATCAACATTACACGACAGAACGGTGACCCAGCTCGATGTGCGGAGGGTTAATAAGCTGCACTACTATTGTTGGAAGGGAAAACCAGCCTCGTGCAAACAGGTACAGTCTATCCCTTCTTATCCCTCGTTTGTGGCCGATAAATGAAAACTGTGTGTCGCAGCCAACGATGCAGCCCAGCAGGAGAGACGCTCTGAGGTGCGCTGATTTCTAACTGAACTACGACCAGGACACACATTTTCACTCTCTGTGACTGTGGAAATCTGACGTGAAAGGCCCTAGTGAACAATAATTCCTGCGCTGCTGCACCGACATTGACAAAATCTCTATTTTAAGCTGCAGAGTGTGGCAAAATAAACCGATCAGGCTCACGTCATTGGTTTCCAAAAGCTTTTAACCTTCAACTCTAATGGAAGGAGGGCGGTCTTAGATTTAACCACTCTGGAGACTGCGTTCAAAACATTGTCTCACTGTGAACAGAAAGCCAAACAGGACCAAAGGATGCACATTGAACTGGTTTAATGTTGGCATATTCTAAGCCTCCTTTCCACAGTCCCCACCTTCCTCAGGTCTCCCCTGGAGCAGTACTCCATGGCCAACAGTGGAAGATCGTTTAAGGCTATGTGCTTCATTTCCTCCGGGACATCTCGGGCTGTCACGACATTGATGTGATTTAACCTGAGAGAGACAGAAGGTGGAGTCATTACTATTTAACAATGCCCACATTTTGCAAAGTCATTCACTGCAACAACGCCTGCAAAATACTTCCTGTGTCATATTTCACTGCAGTTCCCTTTAGATAATTCATAACCTACTTGAACTGCAAATAAGTATCTTCATTATGATATCAAGGCGTCACTACATAACGCCTTTACATGAATTTGCTCTATATATATGAACAGAAGTGTGAGCTGAAGAAAATGTATGAAAATGAGTCAAACTTTTTCATGATCTGGATTTCTCTGCTCCATCTGTCCTTATTCCTTGGTGTGAGCTCTAGACGGCACATTTTCACAGCTATTTTTTCATTTGTTTCCTGCAACACAGATGAGAAAATCCATTTTTATATCAGCACATGAGAGCAGACCCAAAAATAGCAGTTTGTGTGTAGCTTTGGAGGAGCTGCCCCCCATACCTCCTCATACGATGCTACAATAATTGGAGTATATTATTAATGCCAATAAGAAGTAGCTTAGCAGTGTCACAGCTATTATACTATTATACTAGTGTCACATGTGTGCGGTATCAGGGTGATGTGGCTCTGAACTCACATGATGTTGGTAGAGGTAAACATGGGCAAAGCCGCCCATGCCCAGCCTCTCTTTCAGCTCCCAGTCTCCGCAGTTCTGGTTCTGCCTGAAGGGAGGTTTCTCCATTGTTGTACCGCAAGCTGGGCCAATATGTAGAAATAACGTTAACACGTCAGCAACGAAACACAAACTCCGCAACGGACATATAATTTGATTTCGAAGATTAACTGATTGCGGTCTTTAAATTTCTACCTAGCACAAAAACTATCAACCAAAGGGGCAAGACTACATCCTGGATGAGCTGCCAGGCTAATGTCAGATGATACCGATATTTTAACAATAACGCGTCAAATTGACGTCTCCTGACCCGTCTTTTACAGCACCTGATACAATTTACTAAAGACAGTCGGAATGAATAACACACATACAGACGCAAAAGAAGCTGTTCTTTGAGTTAGCTACATTGGCTAACGGTTAGCTAACGCTACATCAACAGTAAGCTAACCAACAGCAGCCCAATACATTCCAGGAAGCAGACGGCGCCAGTCGCTAGCTTTCTAGCATTAGGAAATGAAGGCTTCGACGCCGATTAAGTGACGTTTCAAAAATGTCTCCGTGACGAGCCGCTGGTGAAACGCGTTTTCACACTTACTTCGGGTTTCTATAAAAGTGTCATGAGCTGTTCTCGGCAGAAATGTTTGCAGTCTGTTGTTTTCGGGTCAATGCAGAACCGTGAGAATGTGTACTTTCCTACGTGACGTCACCAGAATCCCCGGCTGTGTCTCTTGCTAACGAAACGAGGGCGCATTCGACAACACAACGCCCGCTGCGTTCAATGATGCTAAAACTGCTAAACAATCGCCAAACAACGACGTTACACAGCAAATACCGTAAGATGATTCTCAGTCTATGATGCTTCTTCACAAGGCGACAGTTAATAGTGATAATAATCAAAGAAGAAGAAGAAGAAGAAGAAGAAGAAGAAGAAATGCGGCTCATAGTGATTTAAAACAAAGAGATCAAATGCACCAAATGCTTCACACAAAGAAAGAAAACACAGAAGATGGAGAATAAAAACCCACTCAACTGTAAATAAGGATGGGAACAGAATGAAACAGAAAGAATGGAAAATAAAACCCACTTAATACTTGAGGTATTTGTACTTTACTTGAATATTTCCATGTTATGCTACTTTATACATCTGCTCAACTTCACCTCTGAAGCAAATACTGCACTTTGCACTCCACTTCATTTATTGGACAGCTTTAGTCACTAGTTACCTTTCAGACTACAAATGCACACACACTCCCTGTCCAATAAAAACCACGTATCTCCAGATGTGTTGATATTGAATGTTTGTGCGAAACTGAAGGATGAAGTTCCTTTATGTATTGAGAAAACCCTCCTCCTTCTTCAGCTAAATCTTGGATCAGCTGAAAATGCATCATCACAAAGCTGAAAACAGCCTGTTTTTCTGGGCTCATCAAACTTTTTGGAGATACGTGGTTCGCACAGGACACCCACACTGCAAACATATGATGATCTTATAGAATATGATGCATTGCTGTAGATTAAAGCAGCCAACAGGAGATAAAATAACATCTACAGCAGTAAAATGCAGCTGAGAAATAAATGAAGCTCAGAGAAACACTTCACTTCAGTATCTGAGTAAATGTACTTAAACGAGCATCCACACAATGACGCTCAGACACAGTTAAGCTTCCAAAACACTTTTATTTTCATCTTCTACGCCTCCCAAAATGAGAAGCTCACAAACAACATTTCCTTGGTGAGTTTTAACAAGGCAGTGACACATGTAGCTCACTGTGTGTGTAGCATAAAATGAACATTGCCTTCACCTGCACCAGTCTAAAAAACACTGAGATGGATCAGATCAGACCTCTACATGTAAAAAGATTTGTATGAGCTGGCTCAATTCTCTAAAACACAACAGCATACGACAGCATTAAATATAGCCATTTCCTTCATTCACATTGAGAGAAATAAAAATAAAAAATGACCATGAGCTCAAGGACAGGAAGAAAAATGTTGACCTACCTTATATATTAACCCTTCCTTTAATACTCTAACCATAATATAAATGAACGCAGGCCATAATATCTCATGCTTTATTTACATGTCACATTCAGAAATGAGGCTTTGAATGGAAACAGCACGTTTAAAGGACCGTTCGCCCAAACCGCTGCAGGCATGCGCTGCTGCTCTGATGGAGGTTTTCTACCGCTGCGTGCGACGGGGTGACTTTCACATGAGCATCACAGAGCCGTCACCAGGGGAACCAGCCATTTCCAGTGCCATGGAGATCCTGCAGCTGCTCTTTGATGGAAGTGAGTGGTGAAAGCACACGGTGGGAGGAGGTGGAGAGGGGAGGGGGACCTTGGAGACTTTGTCAAGGTGGAGGCTTCCTTCCATACCACACCCATCCATGCTGAGTGGAGTGAGCAGAGGCTGTGCCTGGAATACCCAGCAGTCAGATTAAGTTGCTGCACTCCTGCTGATTATTTTAAACATAAAGTGGAATTATTACCCTTCAAAGAAACTGATAAGCGTCTTAAAAGTAGAGTTACACTGCACAGGTGTACCTAATAAAGTGGCCGGCGAGTGAATTTGATTTACGGTCACATATGTTAAAGAAAAGCTGCACATTTGAGAAGCTGGAGGAGGCAAACGTTTGACAAAATGATGATGCAAAGATTAATGGATTATCAGAACGGTTACAGATGAATTTCCTTTTTGATCGACTGATTGAGATTTATTCTTCTGCTTTGGAGACACCAAAGACTACATGTTAATAAAAGTGGATAAACTGTGTGCTGAGGATACGATGGAAAGCTCCAGAACAGCTGCTGGGTCGACTCTGTGGTGAATTTGTGCTAAATGAAACGTATAAAACAATCATAACGTCCAACAAAAGGTTATTTTCAGTAACACGAAGCAACACAAGCTGCAGCTGCTGAAGTTTCAACCAAACGATGTTTCAGATTCCAGGATAAAATCTAAGAAGTGCTTTGATTTACGTGATGTACCTGAACATTCCAGAGGGAATCAAAGCTCATGCTCTGTCCTCTCAGGGGAGCGTGAATGACACTCAGAGTGAGTCTGGCTGCTCTTTGACAGTTTGGCCACATTAGAAACAGCAGAGTCAAGCACGGTTAATAAATACAGAGCTGTAATGTCACGTTACGTAACAGGATGTCAGCTGTGGCAACAATATCCACAGAAACTTTAAACCGCCAGGCTGACAGTAACCTCAGTGAACCGACGAGAGGAGCAGAGATACAGATCAATGATGGTGATTTTCATTATCGATTAATCGTTTTGAATTGCTTCTTTTGTCTGATTAACAGTCTAAACCCAAACATATTCTGTTTTACTCTCAGAAAAGGCAAAGAAAAGGAGGAAACGGTCTTGATAAAGAAGCTGAACTGGGGGCATTTTTGCTTGAAAATGACTCAAACGATTATAGTTTTGAACTTTCTGTCGAATTGATCGATCGACTCTAAACTGCAGCCAAACAGTGTGACCTGCTTCAGCCTCGTCCTTAAATCACTGGCTAACAACAGGGGAGCTGATGCAGGACGGAAGAAGCGTCAGACGTGAAACGGGCTGCAAAGGATGCGCGGTCACAGCATGCACATACAGCAAGACGTGTCGACACACACACTCAAACACGCTTTACACCCACGGTTAACACAAACAGGTGCTGTCTCATTTAGCCCTGCAGCACCCATCCCCGGCCTCAGGTGAGCGGGTGGCGACATGCATATCCACTGCAGGTGCAGCAGGTGTGATTATGGCTGAGAAAACTGAATGCTGCTCCCTGCTGGTTGGACGCTGGCACTGCAGCTGCTCAAGGGGTCATTTTAAAGCCTGAGTAGAAAATGGCTATACATTAATAATGCTGTGAGGTGTATATGGCTACCAAAGTCACACCCAAACATTACGTGGTTCAGTGTTTAAACCACCTCTCCTTAACGAGTAGCTTCATAGTCACATTGTCTTCCTTTTTTTTAAACATTCCTCAACTTTTTCATGCATGTCCGACAACGCCGTCAACCCTGATCCCTTTAAAATCATGCGATTAGGTCACAGCGAACCATGCGCCGTCTTTGGAATACGTCCCACGGTACCTGAACTCCTCACATGAATTCACCTTTTTCACCACCCCGTGGTGAAACGCTGTCACCAACACCCTCTGATCGCTTACTAATCTCTGATAGGTACATAGGCTTTACTATAATACTCATATTGTGCTGAATTATTACCATCATGTAAGAAAGAAACAACACATGATTATCGCGTAGTGCTTTTGGGACTTACAAGAAGAAAATGTCAGCTTCGAGTGCACCTAATGCATCTTCACAATAGCGTGTTGAATATATTGTAAATATACTGTCATGTTTCCTACGATATAAGCTGATGGTGCCTTATATACAACATATCCTGGATGTTTACAAAGAGTATGGATAACATATTTCCTTTTACATTTTCAATATCATATTTCATCAGACACTTGACATACATAGGTGGAATAGGTTCAACATCAACAAACGACTGTAAAATACTGTAAAAATATTGAAAAAACATGAACATTCAGGGTCTGCCTGGTGAGTGTTAAAATAGGGTTCATAAATGAGAAGCTATAAGTACAGACAGAGATTACACGTGTTGGCTATGGCACCGGCATGAGGACGAGGACTCGTCGACCCCAGAGAGCACCTCTGCTGCCCTCAATGTAGTAAAAGGCCTAAAAGAAGCTGTGCTGGATGCAGGCATGCGGATCACTGGAGAAAACAACTTTCGGCCAAGAAATAGAGAACAGAAGCACACCACGGGACAGAAGCGAAAGAGAGAGATCGCCTGTTCAAGTAGAGCAAAAAAAAAAAAAAGACCTCTCTGGATGTGATGCAGTTATGTTGCTGCACAGCAGGAGTACTGACGCTGCTGCCCTCAGCAAAGGGAGCAAAGAGGAGGCGAGCTGCAGCATCTCATCGTGGTGTGTGCTGCAGCCGCAGTACGGGTACGCACAGGAGCAAAAAGCTGTAATGTCCGGCTCCTGTGTGGAATGTGAACGCACCGCGGCGATGAGGCAAAAGAAGGAGCTGGAATGTGATGGCTCCATAAGACCTGGTGATGTTTTCGGAGTCCGGCTTCAGATCAGAGCGGCGGCGGCGGCGGCGGCAGTTCAACTGAAATCAAATCAACGCTCGTCTAAAATGAGATGTTTTAAAATGCGTTTGGTCCCAAAACGGAGTGAAAGGTCAAGAAAAAAGGCGGGAGAACGTGGCCGGAGAGGTGCCTTGAAAGAACAAAAGGGGAGAAAGGGGAAGGATGCTGGATGTTCGTCGCTGTCTGGTGCTGCGTTCAGGGTGTAGGCGCCCTCGTCACGCCGCTGCACAGTTCAGTCTGCTGCTCGTTCTCAAAGACACCTCGTCTCTGCAGAGCTGTGACCTCCCAGCCGATCCTCCCACCTCCTGCACCAACAACCTCGCTGGTGTTTCCCAGCCCTCCTCTGTTAGACGAGAAGATTGGGGTGCCGGGTAGGGCGTCGTGGTTTGGGGGAGGGCGTGGGGTAGACCCTCACTCCTGCTCCCCCTTCAAGCAGAGCTCCAAACCCTCCTGGATCTCAAATAAAAACCTATGCAGGGAGACGGCCTGCCGCTGGCAGTGCAACGCTGTGCCGCTCCCGGCGCCCCCGCCCCGCCTCACTTCTTGACGGCCTGCCGGTAGCTGTGTCTCTGGCCTTCCGGTCGGAGCTTGCTGCTGCAGCCGCTGGCTTTGCTGCTGTTGCCCCCATCCTTGGTGCTGCTGGCCACGCTGGCCACGCTGGCCACGCTGGCCTGGCTGCTCTCCTGCAGCGTGGGGCTGGAGTGAGCCCTCTGCAGCCCGTTGTCCTCCAGTAGCTGGGACTCGAACACAGACAGGTCCTCCTCGCCGCTCCGGATTTTGGCTCGCAGCAGCATGACGTAAGTCCCGTATCGTGTTTTCTGTAAGACACAGACAGAAGACACTCAGGATGGGACGACTGAGAGAGCTGAGAGAGCTGCAGTCCTGTAATAATGACTTCACGCTTGACTGCCCATCTCTTTTATTTTCAGTCCAGTTCACCTCAAACTCCAGATACTCGTCCCGCTGGCGGTACTCCTCCAGCTCACGCCCTTTGACCTTGCGGTCTGGAGGGTAGGAGCGCAGCTCAGCCAGTTCGGTGGACAGGGTTCTGAATCGAGCCTCGTGGGATCTGATCTGCTCCTCCTGTAAAGCACAGCACCGGCACTGACATCATGAGGGGGTGAAGGAAATAACAAACACCTGCCTGCTTTAATTCTGTCAATGTTTTGCCTGTTTTATCCCACTGCATTACTGACTCACACACCCACCTGTGCACCTGTTCTCTCAGCAGCTAATCAGCTCTCCAACACACAGCCACCTTCCCTCAGCTCCACACCAGACTGCCTCATGTGCATTCTGCCCTCACATCCAGCCGTCCTGTTGCCTTTATATCACCACTGACTCCTGACCTGCCTGCTGTGTCCCTTTCGCTTTGTTTGTCTTCAACTACAGACACAGTTGCTGTGATTTGTGTGAGCCTCCTTTTTGCCTGTTCAGTGTTTCTGTGCTGAGCTGCAGTGCAGAGACGGTAACATAAAGAGGCTCTAAAAAGACAGTAAGTTCAGAGAGAGCTGATTTGTCTGAATTGAGTGTTAGCATCATGCAAATTCTCTCATGGATTTTTGCATGAACTGCATCACTCACACTGGAAAGGTGATCTTTGCAGAGTCAGTGTGAACAGGTTGAATGATTGCAGCAAGCAAACCTGTTTCATGCAGCTCTTTGCACAACCTGCATCCCTGAACCTTTACAAACATACAGTTTTGATAGTCATGTCTCATGTTCCCCTGCAGACAAAGCTGAATATTATGCAACAAAGCTGGAATCAAACCTGTTAATATTGTTGTAATAAGCAGAAAAAGATCCCGATACAACAAACTGAGCACATTTTGTCTCCTGATGGCAGTAACACACTCTCTCAACTTTGACTGCTATCAGGCCGTTCAGTGATTAAATCTGCGTCCTGGGCCGAGAACGACGGACATCATAAATATGTTTCCACTCTCATTTCACAGCAAATCGACATGAGGAATGAAAAGCCTGCGATCGCAGCCCCAAGCAGCCACTGGTAATATATTACATTTGTGTTAAGTGGAATGCTGACTCATGAAAATTTAATTCTAATTACTCTGCCGTTACGTTATGAAAAATGGCTGCACAGAACAGATCATTATTTTAGCTTCGGCAGATTTGTATCGGCTCGCTCTAATGACTTTCACAGGATCCTGGACTTAAACTCAGACCAGGTTCAGCCCCCCGGAGGACCAACATTAAGATACCTCAGGCAGCTTTGACATCGTCCCCGGCAGCAGCGGCCGGCTGAACTTCTTCTGGGAGCCAATGGCTGCAGGGAAGGGGGGAGCCGAGAACATGGCGGCCACCGTGTTGATCCGTGTGATCCAAGACTGCATCTGCTCGGCGTTCCTGCGATGGATAATACACGCCCACGCAAGCACACACACGCACACGGAGACAAACACACAACAGTATTTACACATACAGTAAGTACACTAGCAGCTCTCGTCAGCACATGGCTAGCTTACAGCATCAAAGGGATAATTATCAGAAAATGCAGCCTTGCTGTTGACAAAGACATTGTTTTGGAGCCAATTAATGTGAGAGAGAAAAGAGCCTGTTTTACACTAACAGACCCATTAGGGGCCCATGAGAAATATCAGATTGAATCAGACGGCCTTGCTTAAATCCCCGGGGAGAGACCGAGAGAGAGAAAGAGAGACAGACAAAGAGGAGAGAGGCAGAAAGAGGAGAGAGACGCAGAGAGGGGTACAGTATCTGGGACAAATGCAAGCTGCAACTGGAGCACAGAGCCTGTCCTCCTGGGGGCTGAAACATGTGGCCACTCATGTGCCACTTCCTGATAACACACACACACACACACACACCTCCACCTAGCTCTTAATGCTCACCATACATCCAGTCCAACATGTGTGTGCAGCGTTGACGCACACCACATGTGCACAGCTGGCACCACATGTTGTTATCTGAGGGTGGATGATGGGCTGTGATTAGCCAGCTGCAGATACACTTCATGGCCAAAAGTGTTTGGACGCCACATTACGGCCTCGTGTGATTGTTGTCGGTCCCAAACCGTGGGCATTAATCTGCTGTTAACAGCCTCCTCTGGTGTCAAGCTTCCCTGCAGATGTTCAGCCTGGCTGCAGAGCATTAGTGAGGCTAAACACTGAAGCTGGGTGATAACACCTCCCTCTTAATCTTCATTCTAGTTCACGTCAGAGGTGCTGAATGGGGTTGGCATCGAGCTCTTCCACCCCGGGCTGGTTAAACAAACTTCTTTTTGGACCTGGCTTTGTGTACAGGAGTCTTTTCACGAGGAACAAACACGAACCGTCGCCACAAAGCTTACGGTCTAAAAGTGTGTTAACATGCACTTAAGAAAGTGGGTTAAAGTCAGCTTTCTCCAGCAGGCTCCTTTCTTACGCTACATGTAAAAAGGTGCATGTAAATCAGGGTAGGGGATTAGAGAAACCTGGTTTCCCCAATTAGAGAATGCTGATTTCTTGGCCACGCACCACACAGAGGTATGTTTCTCTCCTGCAGCCCCACTGCAGGACTACTCGTTAATTCAGACCCGCTGACACCGTGAGGAAAAGCACTGCTCTGTTACTGATGTGCTGCAGAGTCACAGACGCTTCAGCACGCTGACTGTGTGTTGCAGGATTATTTTGCTCCCTTCAGGTGAACTAAGTTGAGCCCGAACCTTCAAAAACAGCTCTACACCAAGAAGCTCATAAACGTGGATAAAGGCAGGGGCGTCCACATACTTTTGGCCACAGTTTGCATAGAGACTCTAAGTCGGAAAAAGAAACATAGTTGGAGCAAAGAAAAGAAAAAGAGGATCAAATTTTATTTTATTTACTCTGCAGATCCTGTGCAGCTCCATGCACACATGCTGTGTGCTGCAGTCTGCTTCCTCACTATACTCTTCTTTTATTGAAAGCCTTTCTTAGCATTTTTAGGTTTATTTTTATTAACTTTTGAGCTACACGGTGCTTTATTCTGAAGCCTTCACCCACTGTTCTTACATTTCACAGTTGATTTTTTTTACTTACGCTGTTAATCGTCCATTGTTTTAAGTTTCACTCCTCCTTCATCCTTCATGCTGGCCTGTTTATTCATACATTGCTGTGTATCTTATTGCTGTGTTCGCTGTAAAGCACTTTGTAACACTGGCTTTGATAAGTGCTACACGACTACACTTTGCTTTTTATGATTATTGAGTGTATAATCGTCGGTGTATGACTTGGGCTCGGTGTGAAACATAAAGCAGGACTCACGGCGCCTGGAACAGATACACCCTCCAGTCGGCCGTCCGCAGGTAGAAGACGTTGGGCCTCTTGCTGTAGTCTGAGGCCTTCATAGCCAGAGAGTGGTGGATGGACACGGCGTTCTTCAGGTCCTCCTCAGACAGCTGTTTATCAGGCCTGTATTCTCCCTGGAATGACAGTTAGAATTAAGAAATGATGAACACAAAAGGCTCTTTACTCCTTTATTAATTATGTTTTATTGGAGAAGTGGTGAGAGGCTAAAGAGCATTAACAGCGCTTATTTTTGAGTCTTTGAGACTTAGAAAAGTCCCCCAAAATTAGGACTTAATTAACTATATTAACTATTTTAGTAACTGTTGTATTTCCACCTGATCACTAAAAAGCTCAAGAAAACAAAGCTACGGTGTCACAGCAGGCTCAAAAATATAACACCCGCTCGCTGGAGGTTGTGTTTTTCTCTCCTTTCAGGAGGAAGTCGGAGCAGCGGAGGTCTGTTCTGCTGGCACAGGTTTCCCCAAACCAAAGCCAAGACCTTTTTAGACATGCAAACAGGAAATGGGCTGTTTTTTTGTCCCTGACATTTCGTTTAAGTGAAACATTTTGGGTGACGTGATGCAAAAGAGCGCTTTGTTTGATTTCCTCCGTCGGGATAAAGATTCACCTTCTGTTACAAATCTGTTGCTGGCATGAAAGTAAAACAGGATGTTTATGGAGATGCAGTCACAGGTTATTTTAAAGGTTGAATAATGAATATCAAGTAGAAGCTGCTAGCTTCTCACACACACACACACACATAGAATACACTCTACGTAATGTGAGTGACTCACTTTTTGCAGATAGAGAATCAGCCCTTTCAGGATGGCGTAGAAGGTTTTCCAGCCTCTCTTCCCTCTTGGTGCTGTGAGGAGGACAAAGCGTCATCATTACACCTGCAGTTACGCACAAAGACGCCATATCGCGCTCTTTGTTTTGTTTTTAGCTGCAGACTTTGGCCGTTGTGCATCTTACTCAGGCCACACTGTCCCTAAACTTCTTCAAGCTTACGGCACAAACTGTCATTAGTGAGAAAAACATATCAGAGAAAAACAGTAAAATAACACATCATACAGCTCAGGCTCTCTGTGCCATGACACACAGTATAACTGCATGGAGCATGGAGGAACATCAAACTGTTTCCAGGGGACAATAAAAAGCGCTGAACACGGCTGGGATACGCTTACTGTCCCACCAACCATCACACACACCCCCATGTGCACACTGCTGCAGGGTCCCTTAACCATAAGTCTGACATTTCTTATTCGACACATCCATTTTATTCAGTTATCTATTATTTATCCGACATTACTCTGCAGGTACCAGTGTGTCTCTGTGACTACAGGTGGCTGCTTGACGCTTTGATCGTAAAGGTGAGACTCTATAGAGTATACAGGCTACAATATAGTATAGAATTAAATATTTATAGAATATAGTTTAGAGATTATTATTATTATAGACCCAAGAAGACACTTGCGAAATGTGATTTCAGCACCACGGACAGCTCCATGCTTCACCAGCACACAGCACAGTTTGACTCTGACTTCATGTTGACGTAGATTCTGACTTAAATAAACCTCGGTCAGATAAAGGATGGGCTGGAGCCCCCCCTCAGATCTACATGCTCCTACAGCTGCCACGTGGACCTTGAAGCTCGGATGTGAGGCGTACTTCTCTTGCCGTCCGAGTCGGCGTGGACTTTGCGCACCAGGAACCCGTTCTTGTAGAGCAGCGATCCAGTGGGCTCCGTCCCGTCCGACAGGGGCTTCCCACTGCTGCCCACCCGCTTCATGGACCTGGAGGCGCTGGAGTCACACAGGCTGTCCCCCAGCTCCGAAAACGACTTCCGCAGCTCTTCCTCATCACTATGGAGACAAGAAACAGAAATAAATAAAAAACAAGATGCCGTGGTGATCAACACTTATGTGTCATGTCTCATTAGCAACGCGAATAAACACATCATCATTCATCCTGTCCATTTGCCTCTCACTCTGTTAACAGCACAGGACAAGAGGTCCACAGATTTCACACGCTGACTGGAAACTTTCATTTCATGCGGCACACATGAGTAATACCGCCGTCCACTGCTGCCGACCTGGCAGAGCTTTTGTTGCACAAGACATTTCCAAAGCATCGTGCATCGGGGGAAACCTGAGCGAACGCAGCCGTCTTCAAAGCTTTAATTGTGTGTTTTCCTCTCGCCGTGCTCCGCCGCTGCTCTCCTGAGAGGCAGGCCGCTCTCCTTGATCAGAAAGTACCACAGCTAAAGAGTGACACCATCTATCTTGCTCCAGCTTTGAGGTGAAAAACAGGGGCATCGGTACCCAGGAGGGCCGACTGCTCTCAGAAATGCAGACGCATCACTGTTGCTCTTCCTCCTCTTGATGCTCACAAGAAGCCTCAAAGAGGTGAGAAACACTTTGGCTCATTGCAACGAAAAAAGAGGCTTCAGAGTAACAGAGAGGACGCTCCATCATGTCCAAACACAGCCAGGTAGAAGCTTTGAATGGAGCTCAGGACACCTTACAGCACAGCAGATTCTCTGAGTTTAAACAACATGGACGAGTTCTTCAGATGCTCAGAAAGAACAGAAATAGACAAACAGCAGCTGAGAGACACCTAAAACTTACATCTCAGCACCACTTATGAATGTCGACTTTAACAGCCACGGCAACAACAAGTGTGTCCCCGCCGTGTTTCGGTTGTGTTTTCTCACTTTGTGGTGTTTTTTCTAAATGCTGCGCACGTGTTGTCAGATGGGTGAAGACATTCTCTTCATCTGCTCCTATTTTGTCTCTTTGCATGTGTTTTCTTAAGCTGCAGAGCCATTGAAAGCAGCACGATGAAGAGATTCACCTCATCCTCTCTCATTTTTATTCTTGCTGTCTGATCCAAACCTTTGCTGCTCTCTTCCGTCTTATTGTTTTTCTGTTTGCCTTCAGTAAAGAACTTTGAAATCGCTGGTGTCATGAGGCGCTACCTGAATAAACATATTGTTTTTATTCCCTTTCTGACATAAACTGACCTGAAATCAGCTCAAAGTCAATGTATTTAATGTTTGAGCTCATCAGCTTCATTCATTATTGTAAATATCTGATTGTGAATCTGATGCAGCAACACGTATCAAAGAGCGGGAAAGATGTGGAACGCTCCAGAAACACCTGTTTGGAACATTCCACAGGTAAACAGGTGATCGCATCATGATTGGGTATGAAAGGGGCATCCTGGAAAGACTCAGACGTTCATAGAGGATGGAGCGAGGTTCACCACTTTGTGAACACATGACTGGATGAAGGAGATGAACGCATGGACTCAGGAACGCTTCAGAACACTGCTGTCAGTGAACACAGCTTGTTCATAAATGATTGCTTCTAATCAAAAATTGGTCAAAAGAAAGTTCAGTTTACAGCAAAGCCAGCTCACCTGAAGTCTGAGCATGGAGCCTCGACACGTCTCAGAACATATGCTGTAATTCAGCAGACTCCATTCTTTACTGAAGTCAGCTTTCGGGCTGAGCGTCGTTGCTGGTGGAGCTTTTGTGCAGGCGGCACGCTGCTCATTAGAAACAGGCCTCGAGGAGCCATCTTTGTAAATGAGGATTGTGATGAGCTGCGGAGTCCTGACTGTGTTTCACTGCAGCTTTAACTTCCCTCATGTGCACTGTGTGTGTGTGTGTGTGTGTGTGTGTGTGTGTGTGTGTGTGTGTAAACTCTTTATCCAGAAAGTGAACAGTACATTTACCTTTTTGTTTAGAAGATGAAAGATTTTTGTTGTATTCTGTGTTTCTCACCACATCTACTTTTGTTTTTATCGTACATTCTTGTCCACTAACTACTTTTTCTATTCTAACGTTTATTTTATTTTATTTGTTTTAGCCTCTTTTTTATCTTCTATTCATCTTATTACAGTTTTATTACCATTTTAAACGTTGTATCCTTATTATTTGCGTATCATCAGCGCTACCTTTCATCTGCTTTTCCAGTATTATTATAGAAGTTTAAGTTAGAGTACATTATAAATAAAGTACATGAGAGAAAATACGTAGTTGTATTGTATTTGAATGACAGACAATATGTACTTTACACATCGCTGCAGCAGTGCTAATCCCATTCTCTTGTAAATAATCCCTTACAATGCTCTGTATGAATTCGTTCAGTGCTTTTAAAGGGATTTGTCACATTAGGAGATGATAGATGCTTTAGGCTACAGCGCCGAGCGTCTCTGCATCTGCCTGGTGAGGTAACACGGCAATTCCACTTGTTACCTCACCAGGCGGCACCCATGCAAAAGTTCAGCCCGAAAATAGAATAATGGCTGGATGCCGAACCCCCCCGAGACCACGCTATGAGTAACCAACAGTACATAACAGCAGTTAACCCCGTGCAGGAGCCAGAGAGAGAAAGGGAGGCAGAGACGGAGCCAATGAGCATGTAGCCTGTTGCCTGGTAACTGCTGGCCTGCCTGAAACCCATTCTACACAGAGACAAAGTGGAGAGGAGCTGGAGAGTGGGGGGATGGATGGAGGAGAGAGATGAGGAGTGAGGAGACGGAGATGGAGGGAGGGAGGTGGAGGGCAGAAGAAAAAAAGACAAAGATGATCCTCAGATGGCAGAACATTATCCACATTAATATGAGTGGAGGGGAGGAGGAAGAGGAGAAGAAGAGGAGAAGAAAGGGAAAAAAGTGAAAAGAGAAGGAAGGAAAGATAAAAGAAAAAGAAATTAAAAAAGAAATTAGAGGAGAAAGAAAAGAATAGAAGAAAGGAAAAGATACAAGCAAGAAAAAGGAAACAAAAGAAAAGAAAGATAAAAGAAATAGAAATAAAAAAGAAATTAAAGGAGAAGAGGGGAGAGGGAAAGAAAAGAAAGGAAGAAAGGCAGGCAAGAAAAAGGAAACAAAAGAAAAGAAAGATAAAAGAAAAAGAAATTAAAGGAGAAACAAAAGAAAGGAAGAAAGGAAAAGATACAGGCAGGAAAAAGGAAACAAAAAGAAAAGAAAGATAAAAGAAGAAAAATACTATAAAGAAAGGAAAAGAGAGGAGAAGAAAGGCATAGAAGGAAAAGAGAGGAGAGGGATGGATCTGAGAGAAAGAAAGGGTGAGGAAAAGAACAGAAAGGAGGACAAAAGAAAAGAAAGGAACTGAGAGAAAAGAAAAGCAAGGAGAAGGAAAAGAGAAGTCAGGAAAGACGAGAAAGAGCGGGAAGGGAAGTCAGAAAAGGAAATACAGGAAATGTTGATGCAACACGGAGGAAACAGAACTGAAGAGGCTAACCAGCTGAGAGAAATGCATGCTGGGTTCTTTGTGCCGATGCTTCTGCATCAGCAGCCAATGAAAACAGATCTACTGTGTCTCACCTGTGACTCTGAGTCATTGTACCAAACAGCAAAAACACTCAAAACACGGCCGAGTGAAAGAGGACATGAATTCATCCATACACGTCCACTCTTACACACGGCAAAGCCTTTCCTCATTCACTCACATCTCACCTGTGAGGGGGTGATTGGTACGTTCATCGATGATGCGTAGAGACTTTATAAGCCCCTCTGGTGTGCTGACAGCATACCGGATTTTTGGTATTTCAATACTTTAGAGATATAAACTTATTTTCTAAACATAAGCAGCCACACAAGAGCTGTGCTTCAATAAAACAGCTTAAAATGGACCAAAATTTGAATGGACTCTGGTTGACGGATGAGTACATAACATTAGGAATTCGATGCCAGTCTTTTGTGCTTGACAGGTGTGAGTACTCGGTTTAAAAGACAAAAAAAAACGTGGTTTTGGACACTCCGCCCAGCTGTTTAAGGTCACATGATGCTTGTACACGGCGCACGGTCTGCTCTGCTGCTGTAGGTGAGAGGTGGCGGCAGCAGACAATAGTAAGACGGGATGATTAGAGCCATAGACGGAGGAGGAGGGAAGGGATTAGTGGAGTAAAAGCAATAATAGAGCAGATGGGTCTCGTCTGTCCCTCTCGCTCATGTTGGTGCATGCCGTGCTGCGTTCACCGCTCATCGTATCCTGTGCTGAAATGATTTTTCTGCCGCTTTCGCCCTCCTTTCTCCTGCATCTCCGACTTGTTGCGTCTCTGTTTCGCTGCACAATGCCCACCACCGCCTCTCCCTCGGCTCTCCACCCCCGCTCCTGACTGAGGAAGCATGTGTGTACTGTATATGTCTGTGTTGTGTGTGTGTGTGTGTGTGTGTGCGTGTGTGCGTGTGTGAGTGAAGAACATGTGGGTGCATCCAACTGCACCGTCGAGAGTGGCCATGTGCGTGTCTTTTCTCTGCGGGGGTGTGAAACAACATCCATCGCTGTGTTTTGTGTTGTGTTTCTCATTGCAAAAATACTGTATTTGTACTGCGTGCCCACACACACACACACACACACACACACACACACACACACACACCTGTAATGAGATGTACATGCCAGATTTCACATATACAATCTGTATTCATATAATCACAGCAAGCAGTTTGTTTTAGTGGCTGAAAATCACACCTCTATCACAGGCCTTTGACTATACTGTGTGGAGGTGGAGTGTTTTTCTTCTAAAGCCTCAATCTGGGAGTAAATTAGTAAATCAATGCATCTATATATAGAAGAGAACAGAATACACACATTATTATGCTGCAGTTACAATTTTCACTTTGCAAATTGTTGCAAGAGGACAAACAAAAGCAGCCTTCACAGCTCCAGAATCAGCACCGAGCTGAGGCGCGTCCGTCTCAGGGTGTTAGTCCTCGTGTTGTGATCTCCGTCAATGAGTGCGCAAGTGAAGAAATGTCCTCTGTGTGATGAAGCATGCATCAGTTAAGTGAGTAGGGTGTGAAGGTGGTGGCAAAAGTGACACCGCGCTCCGCTCCCAAACAGGGTTCTCAAAGCAGAACTCCACCGCAGACAGAATTTACTCTATTTCCATGATCTCGGCCAGCTGAAATATTAAAAATGAACAACTCTCTGCAGCCAAAACACAAAAAGACAACGACAAGCCCAGACTGCTGTGGGCTGAATCTCTTAATCTGTAATGCATTGTGTTTGGAGGTGGATTCTCTCTTTGCTCGATGATGTTTACGTGTCTAAAAACGACATCTCTGCTCTCCCCGCGAGGCCTCTCCTGCGGTGGCAGTGTTTAAATAGCTGTCTATATGTCATTGGAGATGTTTGAACTGGATTGCCTGCCTCTCTGTGGATCTCCTCCTCGATCTGCTCCTCTGACCACTTTTATTCGGCTGCTTCGGGAGCGCTGCTGCAGCTATTTTAGGAGAGGTAGTGGGAGGCTGTGGTCACACCTTTGTACAGGATGCAGGTAAAGAGCCATTTAAATGGAGTTGTCTCTCTCCCTCTCTCTCTTAGTCATTGTCTCTTTTTTCTTGCTTTTCGTGTTCACACATACATGCGCACATACATGCAGACGCATTTCCTGTGCGCATTTGTATGTACAGTATATCCATCTGTTAGTGTGTGTGTGCTGAGAGAGCACAGGGAGGAAAGAGCGATGCGGTAGCTATGGAGTCGTATCCATGGTGCCGTAACTATGGCAACAAAGCTTGGAAAGCGAGTGACTTAATTGGCATCTCTGAGGCGCTCCGGAGCTGTGATCCAGAATAGCAACCCTTGACACACTAATGTTTCCTTCACATGCCAGACAACACTCACGTCATTAATGTGGATGCTAAGAAGTTAATCAATACCTCTCATTGCTCCCTGTCCTTCAGAACAATGCGTGTGTGTGTGTGTGTGTGTGTGGAGCATTTGTTTGAAAGTGAGAGTATGAGGTGAATAACATCAACATGAAGTGTGTGTGAAAGGACTCACAGTGTCCACTGCAGCTTCTGGTTCTTGATCGAGTTGTAGAGAGCCTGCAGAGGAAACAAGAAAATCACATTTTCAGACAAATATGACAAATATGAGCAATGTTCAGCTGCGCTCCACTGATCAAATATTACAGGGCGAGGGGGGTTTATGGCGGGTTTCTGTTAAAGCTGCACAGCAAGCGAGCTACCTTGTAAATAAAATGCACTCAGAGAAATGTCATCCATGTTCATGCGGGTCGAGCTGCCCTTTGCCCGAGCTTAACTCATTTCCTTTGTCAAACAATCCATCAATCATCCCCTCAGCCACCTCAACATCAGTTACAAAGCCATTATCTGCCAAGCGCCCGGCCTGTCGAGCAGATCAATCGACCAATAAATAATTCAGACTTTGACGCAAACGCATCGATCTGCACGAAGCAAAATTAAGTTACAGCTTCGGAACAAGAGCACAAAAATACGATCGAAACTAAAACATGACGAAGACACAGCTGAGTCGGCCTTACGCGTTTGTTTAAATGCTGTCGTGCTGAATCGATTAGTTGATTATTGACTCATCAATCAATAGAATATTCTGATAATCAAACAGCGTCTGGCTGCTGCTTTCCTCAGTTTTTATCATTTAAAATGACAAAAAAAGAATGAGCTTTGGTTGTAGGACTTGAGGCCTACAGGAAACATTTTTCAATATTTAATTTTACAATTAAACGATTTGTTAAAATAATCCTTGAAAATTAATAAATAATTGAAACATTAATCAATGCAAACGATCATTAGCTGCACCAAGAAGCAGTGTCAGATGATTTTTACCACATTTTAAAAACAAGTTTAATTCATAACTAGACTTAAGTGGCAGTACAACTATCTAAAAGTATCTAACTCTAAAATGCATTCAAGTACCAAAAGTAAAAGTATTCATTACGCAAAATGTCTCCTTTTACAGTGGAAAATTGTTGAGCTAACTTTAGCTACCTTACGCACTGTAAAAAGTGAAGTTTTACTAATACTGTACTGTAAAAAGAATAATATTTGTGAATCAAGTGTAGTGGAGTAGAAATATAAAGTAACAGAAAACGGAAATACTGAAGTTATGTACAAATACTTCAAATTAAAACTGACTTACTATCCACCACTGCCAAGAAGCAGGTGACACATCCTGATACAGGACGATGGTGTATAAATGGCGCAGTGGTTGACATGTATATCTCGAATTGTACCTATAATATATGTTAGCATGTAGCATTGAGTCATGTAGCATCACCAGCATGTTAGCTCCATCTCTGACAATGGAGTGGATGTATGCTTATGCTAATTTCTGCAAACTTTATCTGGGTTATGTTTATGCTTCTTCACCTTCAGCTCCATTTCAACGCGCCTGTGATTGGACTCCCCTCTTTGTACCAGTTTTTATCTTTTTTTTTGGGTCATCTCTCTGGAAAAACACTCTTTTGCTTCCATTATCATCACAATCAACACAAAAACTACAGCGTGACACAGCAGGGAGAGAGTTTGAAGCGTCTCTGCTCTGAGAGGCTGCAGCACGTTTGGCTCCATCTTCCTAAAACCTGTAGTGAAGACCTGCAGACCTTCTCGTTTTAACGGCCCGCGGTGACATCGGCCGGTGACGGCTGAACGTGATACAGCGAGTGGACGACGGAGGCGGCACGAAGCCATCACGCTGTCCTGTTTAAGACACGTATGGAGGCAGCTGTGAGGTGACGGAGAGGACACTTCCAGGCTCTTCATCGCTTCCTCGTTCACCTCTGAATTCCTTGCAGACCTCTCGTCCTCTCTAACCACGCTTAAAATCGCCCTATGAGGGGAGAAACCTCATACTCAGCTAAAATCGACCATTTTCCATCACACTGGTTTGATTGAAGACCTGCTGCTGATGCTCTTCACCTGAATTCTGCTTCACGACATGCTCTGAATATCGTTTTGTTGCATTGTGACTTTCAGCCAAAGGAAATTGCATTTATAATGTGGTTTGATTCGGCGTGTCTAATCAGGTTCATTTCCAGTTTTCTATGAGACAGCGCCTAATCAGAAATACTTCCAGAGAGTCATGAATATTAATGACCATCCATACAGATTTAGTTCTGGTTTCTATACGCTCCGATGTGAAATCTTAGCAGTCAAACTATGTTTCAAACTAAATGTGCTCATGCATTTTAATTCAGAAACACAGCTGAGCTTCTCGGGACATCAGAGACGGCCAATTTCAAAGCAGAGGACAAGAAACTGCTTCTGTAGCACAAATCTGGGCATTATCAAATATTAACAGTGACTTTGTAAGCTGGAAAAGTTTACTGATCTGCCACAACAGCAACATATTCTGTCGACAGAAGTTCATTATGTATACATGATGAAAGCTGCTTGATTTTCAAAAGAAACTCTGACTAGAAGGAATTTACCCTGCAACCACAGTGACAACAGAGGGAGTGTAAATATGATTATTTATACATGATAAAGTAATTAACACATACACAGTAACAGTAACACAGCTGGAGCTAATTATAGATTAATTTGCAGAATTCTTTCTCAGTTTCTCATTTGGTTTATCAAATGTTCAAAAATAGGAAAAAAAATGCTCAAATGTGACGTTATCTAATTGTTTGTTTTGTCCAACAAAGAGTCCCAAACCCAAAGGATACTCAGTTTACTGTCATACAAAACAAATGGAGCAGATTTCACAGCTGGAACTGGTGAAAGTTTGAGGTCTTTGAGCTTAAAAAATGTTTTTAACATCCGCACACATCCACATAAATAGTTAACTTTCTGTTGTAATGGTGGTATTTTTGTATTTTTTTCATATATTTTTCATATAAGTTTTCATATATTTCTATATTTTGCTTGAGCCAGCATGGAGCAGATTTAGTCAAATTGTGTTATAGCTGAGTTTATCTGCTGAGTCGGCCCTGAAGAATATTTTTCCACCCAAAAAAACCCCAAAAAATGACCCCTTCCTGTAAATCCTAAGGGAACGCACAGTATCACAGCAGTGGGACACTGTTAGTTTAAAGCCAGGAGACTAAAGACGCAGGTAAATACATAAAAAAGGCAGATGGAGGTGGAGTATATATCAGTCCGCCTCATTCAGTCTGGAGGCTCATTGAGACAGGGATGGATGTTCGTCACCTTCACCTACTTGCTTCATCAACGTCACCAAGTGCCAGCAAACGAGAGCCATTAGCTTTGAGTGGTGGCTTTACACAATGCGCTGCGCTGAGCTGTGGTGCACGGCCAATCAGAACTGGCAGCTCTGCACTCCTTACGTGAAGCTCAGATGTTTAATCAACTTATAACACAATGGCAGCGTCAGGATTCGTAATAATCCTCAATGAAAACCTCCCCAGACCACACGACTGGCTTTGAATGAGTTACGTGGGGTAAGATCGCATTTGTTATGACATGTGTCACACTGGCATGAAGTAAAGTTGTAAAAAATGATTCATCTCTGGGGATTAGTTATGAGGATGCGCATCAACTGACAAGCACTCTAGTGATGAGAACTGACGCGTCTCAGTGACGTGGGAAAGTAACAGGAACACTTTTCAGTACCTTCCTCCTCTTTCTGGCCTGTGGGTGATTCTGCCCGTCCTGAGCCTTCCCCAGCAGGTCTGGAAACACCAGCGGCTTGAGGGAACGTGAGCGTGGGGTTCTGGGATAGCGGAACGGGTCCATCATCCGGAAGTCCCTTCCATAGCGCACGGTGCAAAGAGAGCGTGAACGTAGGCGCCCTGCCGAGTGCAGGCTGTTAACACCAATCATGGTCGGAGACGGTGGTGCATGGATCACACAGTCCAAAAAATGCTGCACAGTCAAAACCCGCCCAATCGGTTCACTCTTTATTTTTAAGTCCTGCAGAAATCGCGCTGGAAAGAAGTTGATCCACAGAGACAAAAGAAGTGTGAAATGAGGTTCGTCTGAGGCGGATGTGCCAGCAGACAGCTGGAAGTGAATTCAGCTGTTAGAGAAAGCAGCCGGTGACGAGCGGAGACCGCAGAGGGAGGCAACACATCATCAGGCTGCTGTCAAGGCAGGCAGCGGCACCGGCGGACCGCGCTGTCAGCAGGCATCAAACCACAACAGTCTCGTCCCTGAAAGTCTTGATCAACGCCCACCAGGCAACACCGGGATACCCACCTGACGCTGAATTATTGATAAGGCAGCCATGTATTATGGATGCACAGAAACGACTCCTTTGCTGCCGCGAGAAGGCGAGACTTCTGGTGCAGGTGAGAATCAGTCACAGCGGTGCAGCAGATCCAGCACTTCCCCTCCAGCGTGGTCTACCAAGTTTAATAAACTGCAGTTCAAGGCATTAAATCTGTGATTTCTCCAGGTGTACAAGCGAGCAAACACACTCACTCAACAGGACGCGAGCCTCTGCCAAGTTACCAAAAAGGTGACACCTGTCCAGCTGCCACCTTTTAGCGAAAGCCAATGGCAACACGCTACAGAGATGAATCTGTTAACGTGCACTCACAGGTACACACACTCACACACACACACAGCCCCAAGCTGACACTCTCACAGATGGTATGAAACACGGCAGAGGTGTGAACGGACAGCCAGCATGAAACAGATGGGTGCAAAATGTGGAAATGAGGAGGTAAAAAGCACACACAGACATACAATAAGCACTTTATGCACACATGAACACAAACACACAGTCAAACACACGATCGGAGGGGTGGGAGGGGGGGACGGCCGCCCTCGGACTTCAGAGCAGGGATTCCAAAGAGCGCCCTCGATTTCGTCACAAGCCCACGGATACGACACAAACAAAATAAATTAAAGAGGAGAAGACAGTGCAGGAGGGAGGCAGAGGAGCGTGGAGGGAGGCTGAGATTTGGCACAAAGAAGACTGAATGTTCCTGTTGCTCCCTCAGTAAAATGGTTACCATCAGTTGTACAGTCACAGGGCTGATTGTCAGATTTACTCTCTCACTTCTTCCCCCTGCTCTCCGTCCATGTGTGGAGGTCCGCTGTCACTGTTTACTCCTTCACCTCCATCTGTGATCCACTTCTCACTCAGTATTTTCTCTCTTTAGCCTCTTCCCATTGCACGTTCGGCGGTTGTGGGTGTTTGAGGGGAAAAACGCTGCTCTCCTGATGTCTTTTATACCTTCCTCGCCTTCCTCTCGTGGATCTCCGGTTTTGTCACTCCGTTGCAGCCTTCTCACCGGCGCTCCTCGTTCTCCTCTTCTCCCGGCTGCTGCTGATGCGGAGGAGGAGGAGGAGGAGAGGGAAGGAGAGCTGGCTGCCTGGATCGCGGAGCGAAAAGAAGCTGATAGGGACGGCGCGCTCCCTCTCACTCTCTGCCTCCCTCTCCCTTCGCTTCGTCAATGCGTACCTCCCTCCCTCCCTCCCTCCCTCCCGCCTCCTCTCAGTCATCTCCAGCAAATCACAGCTCCCAAATGCCTCCTCTATGCACACACACATTCACACATGCAGACCAGGTTACACACAACATGCACGCTTTCTAAAAAATATACTTGCAATGGTAATTAGCATTCAGTGGCGGTCTTGTGGGAGCGAGTGGCGAGGAGAGACGGGAAAGACACAAAGAATTGGCAGCACAAGGACAAAGTGTGTGTACTCAGCGACTCAATTAAAGGAATAGTTGAATATTTTGGGAGGAGGGCATGTTAGATTCCTTTGTGGGAGGGAGAGGAGAAAATTAATGTCAGGTCTATGTGAGCTGGAGTGAGGGCGTGGTTAGCCTAGCTTAGCATAAAGACTGGAAGCACTTTAAGATCACTCGTAACATGTTATTTAACCATCACACCAGTAGAAATGTTAAAATATGTGGTTATAGAGGGATTTAGATGCTTGAAGGCTGCATGGTTTGATACCAAAATTGGTGCTTATCTTATTTGGCAACCTGTTAATTATTGACTTTTAGAGTCATTTGAAGGTGCAAATCTGAACTCTGGACACTTCTACGTCCAGTCTTTATGCTAAGCTAGGCTAAATATGTCCTGACTTTATTCCTTTGGGCCTCCTGGGGGCAGCAGAAGCAAAAATCATCACCTTTTAACAGGATGTGGCGACCTTGTTAGCAAATAGCTGCTTATTTACACATCTACTAGATGCAGAGCTGCTTCAGAATTTATTTAGAGTCTCCAGATGGATGTTAGTTTAATATTCACTCTGCCTTGGTCTCCACCTCCTCCTGACAAAATATGTGTGTCTCTTTAGCAGCTAAATGCTCTTCTGTGTTCACCAGCTAGTTGCTAACTGCCTGTCTGTTATTTGGTGGTCAGACAACAAAAACATCGCCAACAAGACTGAATCAAAACAGGAAAGAGCAGAAAGATGCTAACGCTGCTGAGTTGGCTGATATTGTCATGTATCTCCTGAGAAAATAAAGGCTGACTGGCAGCATTTCTACCTGCTTTCATGTCTCCATTAAAGACTAAATGAATGAGTGAACTTGTGCTTTTTCTCCTCTTGTTTTCTTCTACTAGAAATTTGGAAATGACTGCAATGAATCCTGTGTTTTTGGTCGTTACTGAGCTCTGAGGAAAACTGAAAATGGTCAACAGTGACACCACATGGAAACACTATGAGGGACTGAAAAGCTGCCTGTTTCCACTTTAAGAGAAAAACGTTGATTATAGGCAGGTTCATGTACAGATATGAGCTCTATATTGTTCTACAATCACCTCACGCTTGGTAAAGATGAAGGCAAATAGGTGTAAAATTTCAAAAACGTTGAACTATTCCTTTAAATGTTCCACAAACAAGCATAATCATTCAACCATCTTTGCACTTTTCCTGATAGTCTGCTCAAATGCCTGCGGTGATTAATGTGTTTGTGATTTAATGCGTTCTAAAAAGCAATACGCCGACACAAAGTACTTCATCACAGCACACAGATTTATGGCATTATGAATATTTCCTCTGCATTCAGTGAAGCTGTTTTCCACCAAAAATCAGATTTTAAAAAACACCAAATATAATAATTGCAGTAAATCTAAGAAAGATTGCTGTAAGCGTCTTAAAACTGACTTGGAGCCAGGTCTTAAAAATCCTCTTCATGGTTAGAAAAACAACAAAAAACAGCCATAACTAGGCCAAGAGAAAGCAGGAGAGAAAAATGAGCAGAACAGAAAAGCTTTCTTATAAGACAAATGAGCGAGGTGTTTCCTCGAGAGACGCTGGTCAAATAGGATTATTGACATGGGAGTGAGAAACAGGGACGGAGTGAGAACAAACATGTGGAGCTGCAGGAGTGTGACCGGAGATTTAATGAGCGTGTCAGTCACAGACGATGGCCGTCGACCGGCCTGATTCTGATGGGATCTGTAGTCAGAAGCGCTCAGGTTCTCGCAGTTGTGCTGAGGCCAATTCGTCTGTCCCACAAGCTAACGGCTAAGCTAGCTGTCTGAGAGTTTTCCATTGGAAAATTGGATCTGAGTGAAATCCAAGCTAACTTCTCCTGGAGGGCAATTTTTTCATGTCCAAGTCAACTTTTGTGAACTGTAAATTTGTGCCGTTGACCAACAGCAAACCGTTTGAGGGGACGGAGAGATGGGAGTGTAAACTCTCCACAAAAGAGGAATGGTCTGCACACAGTTATGAGAGAGCAGTCGATGGTTCAAATATGTCTATTGAATAAATTTTTTTGTCCAGTTAGCAACCGAGCTAACGAGCTAATGAGTAAGTTTTTTGATGTCATGGTGAACAAACACAGCAGCAGAGAGAAAACTGAGAAAAGCTGCAGGAGGTATCGTGACTGACTAGCGCTAGCTTGTCAGCTAGCATGTTAGCAGTTCACTAGCTAGCCCTGCAAGTACAATCACTAAGTCCCAAAGCTTTTAGAGCCAAATATCTAGCAAAGACATGCAGATTACTATTTATTTTAAATCTGGTTGTTTTTTTAAAAAGTGACACAACCTGAAGTGATGGAAGAAGCTTTCAGATCCTTTACTTGAGTAAACTCAACACATTTGGAGATACATGTTTTTTTACTGGAAAAAACAGTGGATGCTCTACTTTTTCTCTTCCCTTTTATTTTTGGCCGTTTTAAATACTTAATGTCCCTGAACTGTACCTGTGTATTTCTGCATGTCTAATTTTGAACCTCGTGCTCCTGCTGTTCTGCATCTTATGTTCTTTGCTAAATTTAAAATGTCAAAACAAAAATTTAATGTGACTGAAAAAAGGAAAGAAATACCCTCATGACAAGTGTCGGGCGCCATTGGGGAGGACATGTTGGCGAGCCGACATGTGAGTGGTTTTCCCTCCCGGTGACTCGATCAGGAGGGAAAAGAAAGGAAAATCGGTGAGCTGGGGGAGGGGGGGGAACCTTCGACTGCAACACCCAAGCAACCTGCATGAAGACGACAGGAGCCAAAAGCTTTGGTGTTAGCTTCTGTCTGTCTTCGTTGCCCTCTGACAATTATCCTTCCTCCTTTTACTCTGTGGGCAGCAGCAGCTTGTGGTTTTAGAAGAAAACCATCAAAACCAGCAAAGCACTTGACCTGGAACGAGGTAAATGAAGCTGGGTCGCTGCAGCCAAGCTGGGAAACACCTGCTCAACAAAAGCACAGCAAGATGATGGAAAAAAGCAAAATAAATAAGGTTTTTGCTACCTGACGCCCTCCATCAGTCTTCCCGACTGCTGTCAGTCTCCGCCTCCCTCTCTTCATCCCACTCAATATTTCACCTCCTGTCTAAATCTCTCCCCCCATCCTTCATGGAGAGTCCAGACAGCTCGGGGAGAGGGGGAGCGTACCCACAGCGTCTCTGCTGACCCCAGCAGCTGTCTCTCCTTCACACTTCCTTTTTCACTACGTCTCTCTGTCCCCTTCACCTTCAATAGCGCCACATTTCTTTGTTTAGAGTCACAGTTTGTCAGATTCATATCCAAGACGGTGTTTTGCTGTGTTTCAGGTACAATCAGAGGAGCACAGCAGGTGTTCGGTGCGCGTTTCACTTGAGAAATTGAAATATTTTAGAGGATGCATCTTAACACTGAGCACTTCACACAGGGGTCTCAAACTACACACAAGCCGGGGGGTCAGACCAAGCCGTCAGTTTGCCTTTGCACTCTTTGATAATCTCTTCATACTTCTGATCTCATGTACAGAAATACTTGCTAATAGTTGAAAATGCATTGCTGTGCCCTTGAAAAAAAAAATGTGTTGGTGCATCTCTCATTATTACACTTATTATTATGTTCTTGAAGGCATCACAGAATACTTGTCAGCAGGTTAAATTCATTGTCGGTGTTGGTTTCTCTGAAATAAAGGTTGACCTGCAGCACAGACAGATATAAGAGAAGTGGACAATTCATTATTTTTTCATGCAGTTTAATGTGATTCTCCATGAATAAAGCAACATTACTCTCCTAAACCTGCAGTGTGCTATATGAGGAAGAGGAGTGCTGAAGCAGCCCCTCTAGGAGTGGTGCCACAGTACAGTTTGAGAATCACGTGTGTTATTTCAACACCGGTGATATTTTCTCCCTGAATATGTGTGTTAATGGTACCATCAGTCTTTCGATTTCTCTCCCTCCTCAGACTTGACCTGCTTGTCTTTGCCCAGGCTGGCGAGGCCGCCGAGTGCTGGCGCTAACGCTCCTGTGCAGATTTCAGACGCATGCATAGCTTGGCCAGGCCGACAGCAGCGACACATGCAAGAATGATTTCTTCCCCCTCATGTGCGAAAACAAATAAGCCATCCGTCTTTTCCCTCGCCATCGATGCCGCTGCGCAATCGATAACATCAGTGCACCTAATTACTGTTTGAAGAGTGCGGTTCGGCGTCTGATTGAGCTGTACAACATTTTCATTTCAGCAGAATTTGTTCTCTTCTCTAATGCGGGCTGGTAACCTACTTCAGTGCATCATTAGCTCCTATTTCAAGCTTTAAGGCATGAGCAGCGCTGAAGAGAGAGAGCGAGTGAGAGTGAGTGCAAACCTATGTATGTCTGAGCCCCACAATAAAGGAGGAAAGTTTCCTCCAAAGCACCAGCTTGGGCCGGCAGCCAGAGCTTCAAATCCTGCAGGGAGCCGTGGTAGCTACACAGCAGCTATGTTTTCCATGTGAGCTGCTATAGAAGGGCAAAGGGATGTGAAGTGCTTCTGAAGGCTTACTGTGGCATTGGGACCACAAGCCTTTAATCATTTCTTTTCGTAGTAATTGCCCAAACAGTATCATCACGGACACATTTAGTCCAAATACTGCAGTGCAGTGAAAACAGCAGCTGATATAATCGACCAAGTCTTTGACAGAAATGAGTAAGCAAGTAAATAAATAAACAAGTAGATTGATTACAAAAGTGGATAAATGTGTAACAAAATTCTTTTCGTTTTGTGGAGATGTTACAGGGAAAAGCTTTTTTTTTCTGTTACGTATTTACAATCTTGAAGTCAAATTCTTGAAGAAATAGTTCATTTTTGGGAAATACACATATTTGCTTTCTAATGGAGCGCAGAATGAGAGGAACTATCCAGGACAGGAAATCACAGGTATGTGATTGAGAATGAAGGCTTGGCCTCTGTGCTGGCGAGCAGCATGTCAGCCTGTCACATCTCTGCTGACTGATCATCTGGTGTGGGTAACAGGAGGCAGGAGTACATTAAGATAGCTTATCGCCTCATTATGAGTCCCAGAACGACAACACACTGATTGAGACAAACAAGCATCAGTACCCGAATGGACATGTGTTGCAGCACTGTGTACACTCTGTGCAACCTCCTTCCATCCTGTTACCAGTGGTAACACTAACTAGTACTGATATGCACATCGATCAGCTCAGTTTAATTATATATATCATTTTCATAGGTTTCAATGTTCATAGCAGTCTTTTAAAATAATATAAAACTCTGCTGCTGTCAATTTTCTATCACGTTATATGGACATGTGGCTGAAAATTCTGTTTAGGGCCTCAATAAAAGAAAGCAAAACGAAACAGACAAAACAAGAATGACTTCAGGCTGAACGGACTGTCGTTCAAAACGTCTCAATCGACGGATGAAGACCTCCACCCGCTCAAATGCACTGAAATGAATCCAAGTCTACAACATAGTTTTCAGATTAAATATGAGAAAACACAGCAAAAATCCAGTTTGCTACTTGGTCAGACCAGCATCTTTAAAAGCAGCTATAATCAATATTTCTACAATAACAACAGATCAAATGAGTATGTGAAATGAGTCACATGACAGAATAAGCTCTCGTGTGAGCCGCAAGTAGATCCCATCAACCTGTTTTTACGCATCTTTTCACTTTGCACAGAAAAAACTCGCCGTGCTGCAAAGTGTGCAAGAGAGGGTTGAAAAGCGAAGCTTCACACACTCAGTTCAGGGGATTCTGCTCCTCTATTGTGGTGGTAATGGGAAACATATCACATGGTTTAATCAAAATAAGCTGAACTGGTGAGAGAGAGAGGGAGAGCTGAGAGGGAATAATTGAGAAGAAGGAAGAATCAGCCACAGCTGACAAGAGTTATTGAAGAAGACAAATCAAGCAAAAAAGCTGGAAAACAAGACAAAGAAAAGAGAGGAATTAACCGATGAAGAAAGAGGGAGGGTAGTCTACCTCAGAGAGAGAGAGGGGACTATCAAGGGGTGTCATGGGGACGCAAAGTCTCTCTCATTATTTTCCAGTCCACCAAGCAGCTGATTTCTCTTTAGCTACAGGGCTCAGTACTGCTGTCCCTCAGAGTACAGCTTCAACATCTGGCACAGTCTTAAATAATCACATTGCACTGTGTGTTATGATGGATGTCGCACACATTAATGCACAGCTTTGACTTTATTTAGCTTTCAATGAACGCAAACTCTCCAAACTCTCTACACGTCACACTCTGACTGCCTGAAATGCTTCATAAATTCTGCTCTGTTGTGAAAAACACCGTAATTAGTTAATAATTGCCATTGAGTTTGTTAAACAAAAGTTGCATAAATCATTTTATGCGACATGCAATTTTGGAAACATTTGACATTCGACTGTTATTGCGAAAGTTGCTCAAGGGTGTTAATACTGAACAAGATTCTGCAGCCATGCTAGCAGCTGTAAGGCTGCACTCAGGAACAGTGGTGCTTTCAGCTGAATGCTAACCGTCAGCACGCTAAATGCTCAAAATGATGTAAACATGCTGATGTTTAGCACGCATAATGTTCACCATGTTCACTATCTTCTGTGTGTTAGCATGCTAATGATGACGCTTGAGGAAAAGATTAATCCATCCTGCGGTTTTTAAGATATTTCAGTCTGGATGAAAGTGGTGCAGCAGCCGACAGACACTGCCATCCATAGCGGCCTGCTGTTAGCATGAACACAAACATGCACCACTTGCTGCTGTGCAGTCCAGCAATAAATAAGGATCTGATCAACGTACTCTTCAAGAGGCGAGCACTCTTCTTTTTAACCTTGTAAACACCCCATGATTTTCTGAGATAAGGGAAACAAAGAGGAACAAATGGAGAGAAGGATGGTAGAGAAATGACAGGACAATGTGATGCCTCCATAATACTGTGGCTAAATGGTGAGAGAGGAAACCAGTGTGCTGAGACTGGGACAATGTGTAAGATATGCAGCACATTTGTGTTTGACTGTGCAGAATGTGCAGCACCAAAGAGATACGGAGGGATTTCTCAGGCTCATTCCTAATCTATTTACAGCACAGACAAAAACAGGTACCAGACGCAAAACGGGAAATGGGAAAGCAAGAAAATGAGGGGAGGAAATGAGGGATACAAGGATGGACGGGGGGCTGGAATGGCAGTCATTTTGTTGCAGGAAAAGATGGAGCGATAGCAGAGAAAAAGCTAAGACAGGAACAAACAAGGAAAGGGGAGGCTGCTGGAGCCAGTTACATCAGATTCCCTGAAGTTCAAACATGGCGCAGTTACAACCTAAATGTTTACTAAGAGTAGATTTAACCTTTACATCACCTAACTGCCAAGCGTAACTGCACCGCAGCTAAATGAGCCAGGTGACAAAACTAGCTTGCTAACACATTAGCAACATCACACAGCATTGTGTTGAGGTACTTTAGCTGGGATTCGCTGATCCGCGGAGCAAATATGATGTAATTGTAAGTGAAAAATAAGTGAAATCAGACAGTGGCTTGTCCTGATGAGATGACCTGTGTCAACCAGGGATGACATGCAGCAAGGTGCCGCCACTGTGCTACATAGGAAACAATGCGGCCATTTTAACGTCATTTATCGTTAGCGTCGTTTAGCATATGTCGCTGCAGCAGAAGCAGAGATTTTATCTTTGTTATTCGATACATTTTTCTTCTTTGTCAAAACCTGCAACTCAACCACCAACAGTTAGGTCCGACATTTGAGTTTGTCACGCTAGTAGCGGCTAATGTAGCCTCAAGCTGCTCGCCTCAAACAGAAATGGTGACTTCCTGTTTACGTAGCTGATTGCTTTTACTGTAATTGGACAGTGCTGCATTCATTTCCAAGCAACCAGTTTACACATACTGAGATCTTAACCACCAACCATTACAGGTTCCAAGTGAAATTCTCTCTTTGTGTATTTCCTTTGAATTATAAAGATTTGGAAGAAATGAAACCTCATAGTGCTGTAGGCTCAGCTGAATTTTAGGAGGCACTTTTGCACAGAACAAGGACTCTTGTATCTCTGGAAATGTAACTGCGCTAAGAAATGGACTTCTTCATGGAAAAATGAATGCAGTGACAAATAACTTATTATATGCACATAAAGGGGAGTGTTATCTTTGTTTCCAGACAGACTTGTGAATCATTTCTTAAACTTTTAATAGTGCAGCCTGATTTAGTGAATCACTTGTTTGAAACTTCCCAGTAAGACCTTCGAGAAGACATCATACTCCAGCTTAGAGATGGATTTATAATAGCTGGCGCAACACAATCCAGGGAAGAGACAAAAGTAGAGGACAGAGAGCTTTAGGAAAGAGCGGAGATGATAGATCAGGGGTGGAGAAGAAAGCAGGGCAGGACTGGGTGGAGGTGAGAGTGGAGATAAAGGTGGCTGTGAGATAGACGTTAAACTGCAACGGAGCTTAACGGAGCCAAGATAAGGAGCAAGTGAGAGTGGGCAGGCAGAACATTTACAAGGGAGAGACAGAAAGAGAGAAAAGAGAGTGCAGCTCGGGGGGAAGAAAGACGAGAGTCTCACTGAAAGAGAAAGAAGAAAAGATGGTGGAAAGTGGAGGGCACGATTAAAAAGACTGTTCCTGGATCTGTACAAGCATTAATAAAACAGCTAATGCACGTCTGTGGCACTGTTTCTGTTCCTCTCTGCCTCGCTCTGCTCGCGGTCACATGGCCGCAGCATGGATATTATCTGCCCTTAATATCACACAGCTTTTCATTTCAGAATTCATTCCCGTCATCTCGGCAGACGGACGTGGCCTCGCTCTCCCTCCCTCATGCATTATAAATACCCCATTACAACTTGTTGACTTGCACTCTGGGGCCCTGTGGCATGTTGACGGACCACTCTGCAGACAAAACTAATCAACGGCATCATCATTAGGAGCACCAACGGACAGGCGGCCCGCTCTGATTGGGTTATTTCGCCACATCATGTGGCCCCGGGCCCCCGTCTGAACCCTGTCTGATGGTTCACGATCTATTGCAACCAAACTCAACTGGGTTAAGCTAATAGCCTAATCTAATGCTGCTGAAGTCATGCACAGATGCCCTCGGGGTGGCTACGTCTCATTCCCCTTGTCTCCAGATCACATAACAATTAGTCTTCCAGCCTGAGCTGAAGCCGGAGTGTACCAGGAAGTGGCGGGCCCAGGCAGGCCTCTGATTGGAGGCCTCTGGAGATGAGGTGAATGCCAGCTGGCAGTGAGCGCAGGCCAGACAGCCAAGCTCAGTCACACAGATCTGAGGGACAATACAATGCTGGCACACACAGTCTGCTCGCTCTCATTTGGTATGTGTGTGTGTCTGTGTATGACAGCATGTGCGTGTGTGCGTGCGTGTGTGTGTGTGCTATTTTAGACTTGAAAGTAGCTTACTTTAAGCAGATCCTTGTGAAAATCTTGGCCGTCGTTCAGTCCTTCCAGGTTGCCAATGAACTGTGTGCACGACATCCTCTTGCCAATGTTCTGAAAAAAGAGAAATGAACTCACTTTTATTTCATACTAATACTTACACATTCCTCACGCTCTTTATTTAACACTAACTGCCTCCTTGATGTCGTCTATTTCAATTAACTCAACTGAATTTTTGTTCAGTTTTTAATTAATTTTAAAGAAAGCACCTTTCTCTATTCTCTATTTGCGTGCTGGCTATGAAGAGCTAATAAAGACTGAAGCCTCTTTTACGCCTGAATTAAATTAATGATAGACTCAAAGAGCAGTAAACCCCAATCTCTCTGTTTTGGACACATTTCATTGTACGTTTACATATTTAAAAATGTGATCACAACACTGGCTGGACAGATTTAAACAGAAGCAATTTGGAAGTCAAATAAAAAGCAAGTTAACTAATTAACCAATAATTTGTCACTAACTATTCAGTAGTGTTTGGAAAGAAAAGTTGGTGTAATAATGATGATAGTGATGATCCTAATTAGTGCTGAAATGATTAATAGGGGCAGGTATGGAACACTTTTTTGGTACTATCCCAATAGAACTAGCCAATAGCACCGATTATTGAAAGTATGAGAGTACCAGAAGCTGACTTTGAAAGCCTGCTCAGACTCTTAACATCATCTGTTAAATTAAAAAAAAGGTTGCAAAGAAAAACACAACAAAGAAAGATATAGAATAAAGCCTGAAATTCAGGTATTTTATTTCTGGTAGTATTAACAATTTAAAAATAATATCCAGTTTAATTAGCCAATTAATCAACTACAATTACAACTGCAGCAATTTTGGTAATCAAATATGAGGATTTGCTGCTTTTTCTCTGCTTTTTCTTTTTAAATTAAACTTTATACGGTTCGTTGGGCAAAACACACAATCTGAAGCAGCCATTTTGGGCTTAGAGATATTATAATGTGCATTTTTCACAATTTTCTGTTTTCTTTAGAAATGATGCCTTGATTAATCAAAACACTGTAAAAAGTCACAGCCTGTGTCAATCAGTCCCTTCTCTCGCTGTGACAATCGTGATGAGTTGAAACTTTCCTGATTTACTCTTCCCTGAAGGAGCTGATCCCCATCCCGTCACCTCCGGAGCCACTTTAATTAATCATTCATCCGCAGAGCTGTACTATCACCGAGGAGAGCCGCCAATGGCCCAGATATGCAAAGGGAGGCTCTGACTGTAAAAGCAGCAGATTAATGACGGTGAAAGAAGCTCAGCAGGCAGACCTGCAGACCCAGATCAGCTGGTGATCAGGTCTTATAGTCCCCAAACTCCAAAGTTAATCAAAAGGACCTTTGAGGAGAACGCAGCTCTTAAACTTCACCTTTTATTTGTTTATCCTTTGCCTGAATGAACACACCTGTCTGCACCTGCACACTCACTGTACAGTTTATACAGATGTGCACAACCACACACACACACACACTATGTATTACTCACCTGACCATGCAGATCAGTGTTCAGCAGCATAAGGGCACAGGTGAGAGTGTGAACTGCATCTAAAGGATAAAAACAGTGAGTTAGCTTGATCTGCAAAATGAGAAATCCTCGCTTAGAAATAAAATTACTGTCAGCTTACAGACACTGAAATGCATTATGGCACTCCTTTTCATTAACAACAATGCTGTTTTTATAGATACTGTTAGCTTTTACTAGCCTAGCACTGCTGTTACAATGCAAAACATATGAAAGAAAATGATTAAAATATGATGACTAGTCCTCTTTAGGTGTTGACCATAATGTAAATGAATCCACGCTAACTTAGCAGCAGTTGTGGACACCCTGGAGTCAAAAATTCAATTATCATAGAGCACCTTTATGTTAGTATTCTGCTAGCTAACGTATCCATAGCTAACACATCCATCAGTTACATTAGCATTCATTTTGAGTCGTGTTTGTGTCCACCTGATGAATACAAGTCCAGTGTTTGCCATCTTTTAACTCTGTTTTTGGTCTCTATCAACTCCTGAGGGACACATCTGGCTATTTAGCTGCTAAATGTTCCAGCATGTTCACCGGCGAGCTAGCGGCTAACTGTGGCTACCTGCTGTTTAGTGGTGAGCAGGTAATAAACAATGCATCGCTGCCTGTTACAGCAGAAAATAACTGTATAAGAGTGGCGAGAGTCAGGAAAAGAGATAAAACAGTGAAGTTGTTGGCTGTGCAGCTAACCAATGAGCTGACACTCACAATAAAGCTGAGGGGAGCTGCAGATTCAGGTGATGATTCTCTGTTCATCACTATGAGCGCTCCTTTCACATAAAGTTTCACATCGTTATTATAAAATATCACTGAAAACTGCTTTAAGGATGGCGGGGTCTGTGAAATATTCAGGAACGTATATATTTTCCATCTTGTTTTTTCATTGCAGGCGCTTTGTAGCACTTCTCTGCAGCACTCACCCTCTGATGGTAGGACTCTTGGGTTGCAGTTCAAGTAACGCTTAGAAAAGTGTGACAGCACCCTCTCCCTCTCCTGAGTCTCCCCCATCAGGGCAAACTGCCGGAGGAAAGTCCTGCAGCCACAAACACAGCGAATCCTTCACAAGCACTTCCATTACAGGTTAAAGATGACTGTAACAGGCTTTACAGCACACCCTTACACAGGGTTACATTACTGTGCATGATCTCCATTTTGTACTTCTCTTTCTGTTAGTTACTAACTGCTTATCAACATTTTTTCTAACAAAAAAGCAGATCTATGAACACATAATAGCAAATTACTGCAGTTATACTCCACATGAATATGTTGAACTGTGTAAATGTTAAGGTGAGTAGAAAGTACTTAGGATAGATGCTCAGTATAACTATTATCAGAATAAATAGAGTAACTATGAAACAAAAGGAATACGGTACAAACCTCTGTTATACAATATAATTACTGTAGATACTGTGCAGTCAATCTAAATGCAAGGCCAAAGCTGCCCTCTAGAGGGCAGTGTTTCACAATAGAGAGTATCCACTACATACTAACAAGGATGAAATTAAAACATCCGTACTTTTCATCTAATTCAGGCCAAATCAAAGCCACATTCCTACTTTTTTCTTCTTCTTTTTTTTTTTTTAGAAATAGAGAGAGTGCTGTTATCTGCCTGACATACATCTGTGGCAGGAATATTTTCACTTTATATGAGATATATATTGACTGTATTTAAATATGTTTGTACTGTGCGCTCTCACCGCAGTGCTTGGTCTAGAGCGAGGCCCGTGAAGTTGAAGAAACTCAGATACTCCTCTGCTACCATACGGCTGAAGTCATTACTGTGGATAGACAGACATGAAAAATAAAATAAAATGAGGAACTTAGCAAGAGAAAAAGTAACATAAGAAGGAGAGGCGAAACGCAAAAAACTTCAGTGAACATAAAAGCGCAACATGTCAATCAAAATTTAAAATGCAAGCTTTCTCAGCTCGGTGAATGCCTTCAGTTTGGGCTGTCTGTCAGTCAGTCAGTCAGTGTGAACTGGCACAGTCAGCTGGAGATGAAGACCGGAGGCCAGAAAAACCAAAAAAAAGAAAGAGGAGATTCACAGGGTGCATCTGTCAGAAAGTGGAGTGGAGAGGGAAACCCTTTAATCCCAAATTCTTTCTCATCATCACGAGCAGGCAGCTGACAGACTGATGGGCTGATCGAGCAGCAAAGCACCGGAAGAATGCAGATCTCCTACAACACAGCAGTTTGCAGGCAGAATTTAAACTGACAAACAGTAAGTGTGCAGGAAACTGACTGTGCACTGACCCCGGTAGACCCAAGCAGATTAAATAAACATAAGATGCAGTAGAAAGGAGCTACACTACAGTTTAAGACTTCTTAAAATGATAAAAGGGTTAAGTGAAGTGCTATATAATGCTATATGGTATTGCCATTGATAAAAAGCATGTATCAGTAGCAGAAGTTGTTTTTATTATTATTATTAATAAACAATGATAAAATGACACACCGGTGGAAGTAACTACAATGTCTGTGAAGAAATTTGATGTGCTAATTGGTGCACGTTGAAGCTGTTGCTAGCTTGCTGTGTACACATTAGCTACCATGTGGAATTCTCAAATTAGTACCAAATGTGCTGCTACCTGTCGAGACATAAGTTGTCCATAACGGTTGCTACGTGTCAGCTAGTTTGCTTTTATGAGGTGGTAAATATGTTTTTTAGCTTGCTAAGGTGTTCCTAAGTGCTGCTATGGCGTTCAGTGTGGTTGATAGCTAAGCTATTGCTAAAAGGTTCTATATATGACATTCATTGCTACTAGATGTTGCACTGGAGCACCGGCAGACCACAGGAGCTGTTTCTTTGATCTGCTGCGTGACATTAATCTATGTAATGCATTTATAGGCGCGCTAGCTATCCTACCGGCTGGACCCTTGAACTGCACCTTGTTCTTACAATGCTGCGTGGGAGGTCACACTCTTCATCTCTTTATAAACAAGGGGAAGGTCACACGGACTCACTAACATGAACGTGTTGCATGTGAGTCCATATTAATGTGCAAAAATCACACATCTAGAACCTTTTTTAAGTGGTTGCTCGGGTGTTTTGACAAGTAGGCCTAAGCTAAGTGTTACTAGTCTATTTGGGTTGGTTGCTTGGGTGTTTGGGGCGGTAGCTATGAGAAGAGACAAGAGAATAGTTATATCACATATGCAGGATTACCATATGTGTGCTTGAGCACTTCACAAGACACTTAAAGCTGTGCAACAACCCAATAACCCTCCAGCAGCTCACTTCTTGCTGAGGTGGCGCGCCACATCGGACTTCCTGAAACCATCCAAGTTGAAGAGACGTTTGGCTAAACGTTTGGCAGCTGCCACGTCGGCACGGTGACTGCCGTTCGTGAGGGTGTCGCTGCTGCCCAAACCCAGCCTGTCACTGAGGTCCTGGTCCAGCTCTGAATCTGTCGCCAGCCGGGCCTTGTCCCTGCTGAGAGGACGGGGGGTCAAAGGTAGAAAGAGTGAGGGATTAAAATCAGACACAAATAAGTAGACAGAAAAGGATGTGGAGAGGAAGTGAAAGATGGGAAATGAACATTTTGGTTCAGAGAACCAGGAGTGGAAATTACAGAGATAAATAATTGAAAAGGAAAGAGAGAAAGGGATAAAAGCAGGAACAAAGAATGATGGTGATATAATAATAAAACTAATAACTCCAGTATTTCAATAATTTAACAATACTAATATCTGATCTCTGCAGCACTGATCTTAAATCAGTTTCCAGCTGTACGTGATGTTTTAAGACAAGAATACTAAAATGCATGAGGGGGAGATGGAAACAGTGAGGATGAAAAAAGAAAGATAAATATCTGTTCAATGAAATAAAACATGCGTGAATGGTGAGCGGACAGAGAAGGATGACGCATTCAAAGACATACAGAGAGCAGAAAAGACAGCGAACGAAAGCCATATTTTACATTAATTTAGTAACACGTGTAACAGAAGATATGCAAATCATTTTATATTCAAACATTTGGCATGATTATACACTTTCATAACTGCATTCAAAATCTCTTCTTCTGCCAGCTTTCTCGCTTTCTTGTTATCGCCTCCTAATTAAGCTCCTTCAAAGCATTAGCCAGTTCAGAAGTGCAAAAGTTATTACATCTGAATTATTCCGTGATAATATTTTAAGCATGTTATGTCACGCTGAGCAAAAAGAGAACTACTTCTCTGGCTTTGCGAGACGACAGAAACGAGGTCTCTGGGTTCAGTGTACTTAGAATTCGACATGATGCTGACATTTGTCGCTGCCGTCGCGAGCTGTGTGACAATTCTGGTCACGCCAGCCGGCCAGAGAGTCCAACAGCTGAGAGTCGTATTCAAAAAAAGCCAGAAACACTTCCTGAACAAGTGGAGCTCTCATTTGGATTTCTCAGCATGAGGAACAAGCCAACAAAACCCACAGTCCCAGGGCTTTGCTTCCCACACTTACATATCCTTAAACTGTCAACGAGTCAGGCAGAATCACACCAGAGCAAACTGTAATTAATAACACGAGCTGACGGGCTAAGAGAGCTACAAGGCTTCATAAAGTACACCAAGACTAGGTCGACAGCCAGGTAAATGCTAACACCAGCATGCTGCAACATGTTGATGCTAATCAGGTATGATCCTTACCATGTTTGCTAATTTTCACTAAACACAAAGTACAGCTGAAGCTGATATTTAATCACTGAAGTCAGATGATCACCATAGTTAATACAATTCACCCTGAGGGCGGCGTGACTGTCTGTCATGGCTGTCCGTCCAACAGATGTTGAGAGATTTCACATTTAAAAACACAAATGTGAAGCTAACAGTGACGTTAGGGTAAAAGCAAACAGGGTTCATCCTCTGAGGACCATGACTGTCTGCACCAAATTACAAATCCATCAAGCACATGTTGAGATATTTCACTGGATAAACATGAACTTTGACCTGCAGGTGGCGCCAGAGGAGAGCTCAGAGGTCATCAAAGTATAACAGAGTTCATCCTCACATCCACACAAACGTCAAACTCGTGGAGGCGCTGCAGGTAAAGTCGGGGCGCGAGATATTTTAGTCTGCAACAGACCAACGCTGCAGCTTTAAGACAGGTTTGCAAATATACTCAGTCACCTAGAAGGACATTTGAATTTTCCCTCTGGCCAAACATGATATTTAAACACTCTGATTCACATGGCAGACAGGTGAGACAGGTTCCTGGGCAGGACGTACCTGTGGCAAGACCGCCTAATCGACAAATACCTCTCCTCTCCAACTGCTGAAGCGCCATGGCAGCAGAAGACAGACTGCGTCCTCATTGGCGTCCCCTGAGCGGCACCTCGCCTCAGACTGCTCACCCGGCTGACCCCTCCCCTCCTCCTGGCCTCGTAACCCGAACGCATCACCGTGCAGCCCGGCGAGAGGCAGCTAACGCAGGGGAACACCTGTAGTCGCTCCCAGGAGGCCCGAACACTTTGGCATTCCTCTGCTCTGGTTCTGAGGCTGACTGAGGCTTCATGGGTCCCCCTTCTCCGTCCTCCACTTTCTCACTCTCCCTCTGTGTTTGCTGTCATCTGATCTTCGCAGCAAGATTCCTTCCCCCAAAGTAAAAGAGCTGTTTGTCCTCCGGTGCCTCTCCTTCTCTGTCTTTTTCCCTCCGAGTCTGTTGTTTCTGTTCCCTCTTTTCACTCCTCCCTCTCTCTCCCTCCCTGTTCCACTGTGTAAACTCTCACTGTCCCCTGCTGACCTTGGATTCGAAGCATGGCATGAAACTCAGCTTGTCTATTGCCTAAAAATCGTCCTCCCTGCCCCTCCTGGCCTCCATTCATTCCTCTCTCATCTCCAGTTACGCACACACACTACATCCATCCTTTGGGTGTTGTACAAATTGTGGTCTACCTTGTTTCTGGTGTGAGCTGTTAGCACACCTACAGAGAAAACAAAGATATGAGGTGTCAGGTTTAAACTCGATATCTAACGGGTGTGTGCCGCTAAACTGTTTCCTTTACAACGTAACTGCCCAGAGGAGAGAATAGCTGGCTTTTTGTCAACGTGCCCGGCCATTGTGGGGTCTGTTTACAGCAAGCGCTTCATCAGGGTCTGCAGGAGTGTTCATAATCAAAAGATTAAGCCGGCACTCTAGTTTCGGGCTCTGCCACCTGTTAGCATTGTCTCATGGAGAGCCAGCACAATGCAGAGAGGTCCTGAGAGAATTCCTGGTGTCAGACTCTGCTTTCACGGTATCCCCACATAACTGAACCCCCTCTCAGTCCACTGGGCAGCTCTGCACAATGAGCCACTGTCTAATGATGCAGACCATATGAAAAGGGTGATGCGAGGGAAGGAGGGGGGCGACGGGGAGCGAAATTCCAACTTTTATCAAAGTATGGACAAGCCCTCAGAAATATTTGTCTCGACGTCTCCCTCCTGGATTCCACAGCTCCGGGGCTGCCAGAGTGGAGCCGGTCGTAAAACTGTGATAAGAGTGCAAAGCAAACATTTACCTGAACAAATCCAGAGTGATTTGGTTCTCACAGAAAGAGGAAGTTAAGAGGAAAATGTGTGTTTATGTTTAAAGACAAAAAGTTCTGTTTCCTGCTTTAACAGCCGAAACTTGAGACTGGATTTCTTTTTGTGACACACACACACACACACACACACACACACACACACACACACACACACCTCTGTCCCTGCTGCTCAGTTACCCACCTGCACTAATACTCTTCTCAAACCGCATGTAGCAGCATGATTGCTGTCCTCTTCTGCCACCTAGTGGTCAGAGCGACAAGGTGACCCTGTGCAGTCACTCCCCCTCTGCAGTGCTGTCACAGTAAGTTAGGATGGCATTCACACAGCCGGTCTACCTCACCGTCACACATAACAGGTGTAGCAGTCATTTCCCCGTCATAGCAGCGACAGATGGACTGTCGCTTTCTGCCACAGTTTAAATCGATCGCATATCCTACAGTAAGGATGTAAAATGGTTCAGGAAAGCTGCAGGTTTGCTGTGAATGAGTATTCTGAGCACAACGTCGAGGCAAAGCATTCTGGATATAAAACAGTCTGCTGTATTGCAGGTGGGAGTCTGTGGAGAGTTAAAATGAAGTCTTTGGGACTCTGACAGTCAAGGTGAGTCTCTCACTGCTGCAGCAGCCATCTGCCACTGTCTAACATGCCTGCACACACACACACACACACACACGCACACACATACACACACAGAGAGTTGTGTTTTCATCACTTCAGAGGACATCACCCTGACTTTCATTCATTTCCTGGAGGGTTACCTAAACATTACTACTAAAAGCCTCGCCCTTAACCCAACTTTAATGCAGGTCTTCATCCTAAAACTTGATGATTTATGGGGATTTGTGTTTTGCTCCCATAAGGACGGCAAGTCCTCATGATGTGACCGTACACAAATTTATGCCCCCACAACATGAATAATACAGGTCTGCACACGCACGCAAGCACACAATTCAAGTATATAACCATCCAAAATCACCTACAGATGCTTGTGCACGCACACACATACACACACGCACAGCAGAGGGACCTCAGGCAGCCTTGTGGCGACCTTCACTCTCAGCTGCTGGGCTCCAGAATAGCACTGCAGCACTGCTCTGCACAAGGAGAATGACACAGACTGAGACACTCACTCGTCTGGAGACTGACAACAGTCCATTAACGGGGTTCTGACCTTAGAGAGGAATCAATCAAAACTGCATTAATACTGAATTAACATATAAAACTCTGTAATCTATAACTGCCTGTGATGCTCTTTCAACAGTTTATTTAAAGAAACAGGTTGACATGAGACCAGGTTCATTTTGTGTCCTTCTATGAGCCCAAACTGATGTATATATGACATACAGTATGATGACACTGCTAAGACTGTACCCTCATGTACTTCTGTGTAAAGATAAATAGAAAAAATGAAAGAGAGTAGAGAACGATATGCCACAACAAACGTGACCATCACCCACATTCTTGGTGAATCACAGAAGCATAAGTCACCTGCGCATCAGCTGTCACATCGTCAGCTACGTGCTTCATGTCCGACTGAACAGATTATGTTTACACTGGAGCTCTGTAGATTATCATAAAGATACAATCATGTGTTTTGGCAGGATACTATGGGTATTAACCTGTTGCTGTAACAGCCTCCACTCTTCTGGTTTGCACCAGATGTTTGAATCCCAAAGGTGTTAGATGGGGTTGAGGTCAGTGCTCTGTGCAGCCCAGTCAAGTTCTTCTGCATCAGACTGGGAAAACTGTTTCTTTATGGTTTTGGAGGAATGAGGAAGCTCATTATTGTCTAAAATATCACTGTATTTATTTACAGCTCTCAGCTTTCTCTGCACTGTAAATAAGGGGCTTAATGATGAGTGAGGAGTGTTGCATTCAATGGCAAAGCATGAAAAACAAAAGATTTAACAAAAATAATCTGTGCATCCATCCTGTAATTCAGATCTGCTCCAAAATTGAACAAGTTTTCTTTGGCCCATGCTTCACCCTTCCAACAAGATTCATGAAAATCGGATTGATAGTTTTTCCATAATCCTGCTTACAGACAGACCAACAAACTAACTAACTAAACCAAAAACATAACCTCATTGGCAGAGGTAATTATTAAAGTCAGAACTTCTTCCAGGAAGCAGAACCAGAACATATTGTGATGTACTGTATTAAAAACCCCTGACTAGCATTATTCTTTTCTCTTTACTGATAAGTTTACAGTCAAAGTAACAGTGATTCTGAATTTAAAGCTGCTCTAATCAATAATTCTATATAGTTATATAGTATAGTTCTTTAGCATCTTTCAGCATCTCATCAGCATCTTTTCCAGCAGCACATCGTCTGTAAACTACCTGTTCAGCACCAGACGGCAGACAAACAGTTTCTAACTAGCTGGTGCTTTAAAGAGCCAGATGTTTCCGTCTGGAGTTGGTGGAGACCAAACGGAGCTAAAAGGGGAGTGAATACTGATGTTTATGTTGCTCTCTGTCTGCTGGACGAGTAAATAAGGAACTGTTTGCTAACACATTCACCATTAACAACTTTTTAAGCTAGCACTGCCATCAAGTTACCAAAAAATTTGATGAATGCAGATTTATTACCTTCCATGGGCTTGGTTACCATCACACCTGTCATGTATTCCACATAAGCACAGGTGCATTTATCATGGCTTCTTGACGAGCTGCTAACTCACCTCGGTAATGAGAAAGAAATGTTGCTGTACCAGCTGCTCCCCAGCTGTGCACACTCTCCTCCTCTGGGCGGCGTGTCGTCCGAGCCGCTGCTCAGCCTCTCGCTGGACGGGGCTCGGGTGGCGTCCGAGTCCCCGGTCATGGTACAGATAGAATCAGAGAGACTGGGTCTCTCGTCGTGTGCTAGCGGGGCGAAGCTAAGCTGCACGATCTGCCTGGCGCTCTGGCAAACCGGAGCATGGATGGCAGGGGTTAGCGTGGGTAGGTCAAAGGTCAGGACCGTTTGGGTGCTCGAGGTCAGCAGCTCCTCGCTGTCAAGGCTGTTGTACGATGTCCCTTTAGCTCGGTGAGACTCCATGATGCTCTCAAAGTGGCGACTGAAGGTGTCCTCTGCAGCGCAACGAGGACCGGAGACCAGGATGGGGGATTTCAGAGCCGGGTGGTGGTTGTCGAAAAACGTTTCCATTGGTCTGTGCAGAGAGGGGGGGTTTTAGAAACACCGCAACAGCACGTGCTTCTACAGAAAAACTTCAATGTGTTAACTGAGGAAAAAGAGGTTCCAGCTGTATTTTCATTAAGCCCGTCTATGCCAGAGAGTTGTGATTAATTCATGAAAAAATGCCACCAAACCTTTTTATCATCTAAATAGGTTACGAGTGAGAGCCAAATTCAGATCAAAATATAGGTCAGGGGAAAATCCTGCTTTACCACGATGTTTGGGAGCTGGTGTGTGTTTGGACGAGTGTGTGTGACTGAGTGTGTGTGTGCTGATGTTCACCTCTTCAGAAGGTGACCGAACACCTCCGGCGCTTCCTGAGCTGCATACTGCTGCTTCCTGTTGTCTCCTTGCATCCTCACACTGGCCCAGCTCACCATCTCTTCCTCTTCCTCCTCCTCCTCATCTTCCTCTTCCTCTTCCTCCCGTCCCCGTCCTCTCTCATCTACCACCTCCCCATCTGTCCTCCCATAAGTCAGACCCCCCAGCGGGCTGCTGCCGGTCCCCGAGGTGCCCTGCACGCTGCGGTTACTCCCAAACGCAGAGTCGCCGTCGTCCTGCTCAGCCAGCAGCACCTCGTCGATGTCCGTCTCGCGGTAGCAGCGCAGCGGAACGGCGTCCAGGTCGGTTTCTGAATACTTCAGCGTTCGGCGAATTATGCCGGTTTTGGGCGAAGTCCCGATGACGGCAGGGGGAGGGGTCACCAGTTCTACCTCCACATGCTGCACCTCGTGATTGGCAGAAAGCAGAGGAAGGGAGGAAGGGGGAGTCGGGGTGGGAGACTCGCTGGAGTTACCACTGGGAGGAGCTGTGGAGGTTTCCAGAGAATCTGCAGATGGAGAGAATAAAACATCAACTCAGTACTTTTTAAAAATGTGGTTATTTTCGCTATATTTGCTCATTCCCTGTTGTAGCTGCACAGGAAGCACATTCAGACCATTTTCTTGCTCTAATCGATCCATAACCACAATTAAAGGCCTGGGCTGAGGATCAAACCTCAATACTTTTTTGAGAGACTTCTATTTTTAAAAAATAATTTTCTGAAACATCTTGACCTGTAGTCTCTAGGCAAAAATTACTCAATCATGAGGAAATAGTGCATTTGCTGGGCACTATTTTCAGCAGTGGATTAATCCACATTTGGTGCTCTGGTGAGTATTTCCAGTAGCAGGATGGTGAATGTGAGACTGAGTCATAATAAACGACATGTGTATATAATGAGCTATATGTCACACAGGAATAAGATATGATACTGATACTGACATGTTCTGTTGTGAAGAATGAAGGAAAAGGAATAAATCCTCCATTCTGGTGTAACATGAAAGTGCAGAATCTAGATGAAACGGAGGTGGATGTGCTCTCACTTTTCTCCCCCCTGCTAGCAGCCTCCTCAGCAGGGGTCCCGAATAAAAACTCCCACTTGGCTCGCGCGATCCTCTGACAGTGAAGCGATGGCACAGGCACTGCACAGCCACTGTCCGTCTGAAAGACACACAAAGACAAACTGGAGGCCAGCTCTGCACTGAGGCATCAAAGGGATAGTCAGGCATTTTGGGAAGTTAGATGAGATCAATGCCACTTTCATGTCTGTGTGTTCAGCACACAGCCAGAGCCAAGAGGAGGTTAGCTTAGCATAGAGCTGGAGACAGCTAGCCTGGCTCTCTCCAAAAATATGTCTACTTTAGAGCTTAATTGTTAACACATTGTATCTTGTTTGTTTTAAAAGTGGCAATATTGCTATTACCAGCCTTATGCTAAAATAAGATAAGCTAAGCAACCCTGGCTCTAGCTTAAAACTAGGTGTGTCACCGTGAGGTTGCCAGTTAACCAGCAGAGCCGTGTAACAGCAGCAGTACTCAGTGTGTGTATTAACTGCTGTAAAGAAGCAGTTTCTGCATGTAACTGCCCATAACCAACAATCACTGTTTGTGTAGGGATTGAACAAACACTACTGGGCCTTGGAACGATTGGTAGATAGATTTTTGGAGTTTGGAGAGAGCTAAGCTAGCTGTTTCCTCCTACTTCCAGTGTTTATGCTAAGCTAGACTAACTTGAGAGTGATGAGAGTTGTATCACTTGTTAAGTCACCAAAGTTAAGCATCAACATGTGTGTAATTATCAAGTGTCATTTGTAGCTTTGCGGCTTCCAAAGTTCAGCCAGTGCCCACCTGTATTCCTGAGGTTGCGGCCCCGGTTTCGTTGCTCTGGTGGCTGGACTGACTAGATTCAGGGGACACGCAGTCCCTGTCCCCCAAGCTGCCCGTCACCCCACTGGAGCTCCGCGAGGACGACCCTCCCATCGCTCCATTCTGCTCTGCTTCTGGAGGCTCTTCTACCCTCTGCAGGTGTGGATGCTGCCCTGCCCCAAATCCCTCCATCTCATGACCCTGCCCCTCCTCATCACAGCCCTCATCCTCTTCTGGAGAGTCCAGCGCAACTGGTCCGAGAAGCAGGATCTCTCTCCTCCTGTGCTCAGCCCGTTTCTGCTGAGCTGTAGGACTGAGCGGCCTGCCACGGCGGCTGGATTGACGATCAGAAGTTTGGTCATTGACAGACACAAACCCAGGCTCAGGACTTGGCCTTGGGCTGTTCTCCACCTGATTCCCCCACTGCTGCCTGGATGTCCAGCTGACTGGTGTCTCCTCAACACTCTGATTGATAAAAAGCCTGCGAGCAAGCTCAGTGCAGTCCCCTCTCCCAAAGCAGCTCAGGTCTCCTCTCTTGTCCAGGCTCGGGGACCAGGAGTCTCTGGTGTACTGCGGGAGCTGACGTCGATGCAGGGTGGGGGTATCTGGTGCTCGGAGCTCTGCTTGGAATAACCTGGGGTCCCTCATGGGAGAGCTGAGTTCAGTAGGAGGGTGAGAGGGACGGAGAACACGTGAAGGAATGGCGGGGGAACTCTCAGCCGCTGATAGGATTGAGTTCTGTTGCTGGGATTTCTGAATGCAGTCCTCCTGCTGTGTCTCATAATTATTATGGGAGTTTGTTTCAAGCGAATGTGACTGCAAGATTGAGTTTTCAGGCTGGTGACAGTCCGTGTCGTCAGTTGCTGGCGTGTGTTGGTCGTTTAAAGGGATATTCATCTTGAGTGTTTGCTTAGACTGTTGTGCATTTGAAGGTGAATTGTGAAATTCTTCAGAGTTTGAGCCGCCTGCAGACTCACCTAAAGCATTGTGCAGTGAGGACCTTCTTGCCTCTGTGAAAATAGAGGATACTTTGGTAGCCTCCTCAGCTAGCCTGCGGGCCACTTCAGGGCTATGAGCCGGAGAGGAGGATTTACTGTCACTTAACTGGTTCAAGCCCTCAATTACATTATTGCCAAGTTGGAGGATTGCTCCCTGCGGTGAAGTGCTCCTGTTACACATCCTGTGAACATGTCTTTTTGTGGCTGGACTACCTGCCACAGCTTTGTCCTCTCCTGACCAGGGCAGAGGGCTATGGGACTCACCACAGGACTGGGGCTTCGAGTGAGGAGACTGTCTGTACTGGGAGGATAGCTGGTCGGACGCAGGGCTCCGAGGCAGCCCACAAACAGCCTGGCTCCTCTGTGCGAGGTGGTCTTTGGGGTTTGCGCTGATGCTCTGTCTCTGCACAGGAGACCCAGCCCAGGACTGACAGCGTGGCTGTTGGTTGTAGCGTGAGGATGAGGTGTGCTCAAGTGCATGGGCTAGTTTAATCCTCAGTAAAGGGGAGCCAAATTCTTCCACAGCCCTTTGGGTAGCTGCCCTGCCGATGGGATCCAAGGGTGGTTGGCGAAGGCTGGGAGAGAACGTCTGCTGATGACTCCCTGGAGATTGGAAAGTCATCTTAGGACTGGAGCTGCACGATGAATCTGGGCTCCCGAACCAAACTGGGTCGCTGAGCCTTTTACGAACGTGAGAGGGGGTGGACCTTTCCTCTCTGGCCCTTGAATTGTGTGGACTGTCCAAGGTCTTCACATTGGACTTCTCAATGTAACTGAAGGTGACCACTGACCGCTTACCATGGGTGAGCTCTTCCTTGTTAAACCTCCGGCAGCTGGGAGATGTGTGAGGGACAGTGACCTTTCCTGAAGAGGTCAGCGGTGGAGAGTGGACAGCAGACACTTCGTCACATGGTGCACTCCAACGCTTGCTGACGGTAGGGGAGCTGCTGACTTGCTGGAGCTGAAAGCTAACAGTGTTTCTAGATGGAGACTGGCTGTGTGTGCAGTCCTGAACCAGACGGTGAGCTGTGGAGGCCTTGGAGACAGTCTGGCTCGCTAGCTGAGACAGGAGCTCCGCAGGACTGTCCTCAACAGAATGCCCCTGAGCAATCCCTTCATTTTCTCCAAATTCCCCTTTCCCTCCCTTCTGATCTGGGGCAGACCTCACTTCCACATACAAATGAAGGACTTTTCCAGACTGGGACATGACCTCCTCTCAGGCCGTAATGAGGACAGAGAAACAGAAATGGAGCAGAGAGTGTCGAGACAGGCCGGAAGAGACAAAAAGCAGTTCTTCTTTGTCCTCCTCTTCTATTTGTTGGTTTGGTTTTTGTTTTTCTGCTGGTGGTGAGTGTCAGTTTATTTTTAGACGGTCTTTCTTCTCCCTCCCGGAGCGTCTGTGTGCAGAGCAGAGACACACAGGCTGAACGGCCAGAGGACAAACATGCCCATGGGACACCTCCAACAGCTCCCTATTCCTCATACCTGTGAATGAAAGAAAGGAAGAGTTGCCATCTTTTGCATCCTCAAATAACACTAGATACACACAGGACTGTCCACTATTTGACTGTGTTACAGCTCTTTACGACTGTCTGAAACCATGCCAGCATTTAAGGACACAGCTGGTGTTATGCTACACTTTCTCTTGTGAGCTGCATTCATACTTTCACAAACAGGTCACAAATGCATAAACACATAAGTAATTTTGCAAAACAGTTGGGCACTGCAGTTTTTTGCAAACATTAAAGTGTCTACAGACTGAACGCAAAGCTAATTTTAGAGGCAGCACCATTACATAAGTATAAAGTCAAAGAGTGGACTTGGACATATGTGAGTTCACCTCAGGTGACACCAGCTGATGCAAAGAAGCGTCTGCAAGTTGAAAACGATCCTGGTGAGTTCTGAGATGAGTTGTTACGTAAACACACACAGACACACTCCACACACACTGGTCAGTGTCTATATTGCTAGCTAGCTACAGCTAGCATCTGCATATTTGCTATTTGGGGTGACAAACAGGCAACAACACTCCAGTGGTTCACCAATAAAACAAACACAGAATTTTCTTTGCATCCTGTATGAACACATCTGACTTCAAACAGGAGTAAGTGGAGCATTTGTTGGGGACATTTTCTTCTGGCAACCTGTTCCATCAAGCCCCATAAATAACACAAACTGAGGCTGTCTGACGTATTCATTGATTCATAAGAAAATAAATAACAGCGCGTTAATCCTTTATCTTTAAGCAGAGCAACAGCGCTCTCTCTGCCAAAACAAAATGCTATAGCTAGCCAAAGTACGCCAGCAGAAGAAGGTTGAACGCCTCAAAATAGCAACAAGGCAAAAAGATGGCAAACAAACAAAACTTTACAGCAGGTCAAACCTTAATCCATTTAATTCACACCTTTTTTAAATGAATGCAAATAAAGATGCACATGCTTAAACTTGCTCGAGGCCAACTGACGGCACCCTGCTTCAGTACAGCTGCTGCACGACAAAGGCACCGCTGTTATTGTTGGACTGAATCACGCACTCGCTCGACATCAGGCAAATCAGGTTTGTCTAGATTATTGTACACTTGGCACATATCAGATAGAATCCCAAAGCTTCTTCTACAGATTTAGACTTTTCACCTTTCAGATAATGTGCTCTAAGTGGGTTTAACTGCATTTATCTCTTCTTTTGAAAGAGACTTGCCGTCCATGTGTCGGATCGCCGCATTCAGACTTCGTGTCCAGTTCAGACGACTGGGACGTCTGCTTTGTTGTGAAAGGTCATTTTTACTATGAATTGCTCTTGGTTGGACTTTTTAGAATTCTGAACTTGTTCCAAACTGACACCCAGGACGTGCATGACTTTGTGGGCCGCAAACCTGTGACATAACCGTACCTTCAGACAAAGCCCCGGGTCATTTTAGCCTGTTTTCTCTTGCACATGCTACCTTCTTCTGTGGGACACAGGTCGTACCGTAGTGAGGTGACGAGCCATTTCTTGGTGTCAGAGAGAACATGAGCTCATCCTGCTGGGAGCAGAAGCAGGAAATTATCCCTCACTTCCTGCTCTGCTCTCTGACTCACCAATGATAAGACGCGGCAACTGCACTTTATCTAAATTCTGTATGCCACAATTCAACGCTCAGGATTCAGTCACAAATGAATCTATTAGAGGGATTGACTTTGTGAAAGAGGCTCAAATGAGTCATGGAAAATCAGATTAGCCTGATCAGATTTTATTTTAGGAATCGCTCTGACATTGATGCAGCAATGATGCCGAGAACTTCCTGTGTGCAAAAACTATTCCAAAGATTAACAGCTTATGTAGTTCAACCCACATCTGTCAAACCTCAGTTCACTGACAAGTCAAACATCAGATCCAGGAGCTGCTTGATCACATCATGCACCAAACTCTTATCAGAAACGTCTTTGTTATTCTGTGCTTAAATCTGAGCTCGAGCCTCTTTTTGTCTTTGTCGAGCTAATTCCCTCCGCGGTTACTCAACTCAGCCGAGCTGAATTCTTTCCAATTATCACCCTTCTGTTTAGCGTTCATGCAGAACGACTTTCCACGCCAATAATGCCTCAGACAACAGAGCTGTGCAGAAGAAAAAGTCACTCAAACGAGGATGAACTCCAGACTGCTGCCAGCAGCGACAGATTGCAGTTGCCTTATGGTAGCAGTGGGAGAGAACGTGTGTGTTGAAAATTGAAGTTGACAGAACAAAGAGAACTTGCGAGAGATTTGGCATGCGAGGCAACTTTCCCTCCTTGACCCCAACTGATGTTTCTGCCCTCGCTTCAAAGAGACCAAACCCAATCTCACCAATCTTTTCAGCCTAACAAATTCTCCTCTCAGCTCTTAATTATTTCATCCAGCCTCCCTGCATGCGGTGGCAGCAACATTTGTTAGGCTGTTAGCTGCAGTCTTGACCCTCACATTCAATGACAATCTGATGAAGAGTTTTTCTGTTCATTGTGGATAAGAGCATTAGTCTTTCTCTGCCTCTAATTAGCAAACAACTTTTACTGCCTCTCCATTTGTCTCTCTATCTTTCTGTCATTTTCACACCTCGGAGCTACTGTTCCCACAGCGCCACCATTCACAAAAAAGCCCTTTGTCCAGTTGTTGGTGGCTCCGAGGGGTCCCATTGTTTGTAAAGGTGCGAGGAAGACGATGTGGCTGCGCCGTGAATGTGACAGAGGTGGTGAAAGGATGAAGCCACTGAGCTGATGTGTGGATGTAATCTGTCATCCAAGAAGAGGACTTTCCCATTAATCCTAGAATCTCTGTTTTGGTCCGTTTGTCCGCACCCAGCTGAGTTTTTCCAAAAAAAGTGTTTTCAGCTTAATATGGACACACTCTTGGCTGCGTTCTAAATGTGACAGAGCTGGCGGAGGGATAGATCCACAGGGATTATTCTTAGATATGATTTGTCATCTTTGTCGCCACCAAGAGAGGAAACCTACGGGACAACGCCGGCTGGTATCGATTCTGGAAAGAGCTGATGAGCCTGAACTTCATTTGTGCCCCTTTGATCCATTGATTCGTCATCTGAGACAGATGTTGATGGGAGCAAGCGAGATAAAGGCGGGTGAAAGGAAGAGCACGAGAGATAGATGTAGATCAGGAAACTGAAGGACGGGCAGCGAAAAAGTGAAAGTGAAGCAGGATGAGAGAAGGATGTGTGTGAAGGACAGAGCTCAGCCACAGTGATGGCAGTGTAGAGTTACAGCAAGGCCATGTTGGCAGCACACAACTGCACATGTACCACAGCAGATACGAGACTGTACGATAAGTATTAGTTCAATGTATCTACTATGAAAAGTAAAAGTACTGATAGTGCAGTAAAATGTTCCCTGTCAGTGTTTTTCTGCAGTTTGTGGATTAATATTACAGCTGCATTAATGCTGCAAATTACTGCTGAAGATGTTGAAGCTCATTTGAACTACTTTATATCCTGTTGACTAGTTTAATCTACAGCAAAGCATCATACTCTATAAGATCATCATGTGTTTGCAGCGTGACTGTCCTGTGAGAACCACATATCTCCAAAAAGCTCCGAAAAACAGGCTGTTTTCAGCTTTGTGACGATGCATTTTCAGCTGATCCAAGAGGTTTTTTTAAAGGGTTTATTTAGCTGAAGGAGGAGGATTTTCTAAATTCACACGTGGTTTTCACTGGACAAGAAACATCAGTATGACAAATTGTAATGTGAAAAGTAGCGCAACTAAAGCTGTCAAAAAACAGTGCAGTAAAATGCAATATCTGTCTCTGAGATGTAGAGGAGTAGAGGTATAACGAAGCATGAAATCAAAATATTGAAGTAAACACAAGTACCTTGAATTTGTACTTACATAAGTACAATACTTGAGTTACTTTGCACAACTGCTGAGTTGATAATGTTGGTAAACTCATCTGTCGCCTTCAGTTTTTACTGAGGGCTAAAAAACGATGATTTTTCCCTGCGTTTTGCCTCTCAGGCAGGCTCTCATACCTTCTTGGTGAAGGCTGTTGACACTGCATGCATCCTAAAAGGATTAACTACTCAAAGCCAAATAAAAACATTGCTGCCAACTTTGTCTTCCTGCTGATGATTTTATTTCCTTTTAATTTCTAAAAAGATGCTGGAATTGAACAGATCAGTAAAGCCAAGGCAGAAAAGCACAGAGCTTTTCAGATAAAGACGCAATTACAACATTATCTATAACCGATGTTATCCTGATTTATTATTTGCTAGATTGTTGATATCTTGAGAAAAAACATGAGGTGAAACTTGGATTTTAAGATGTAATACGGTAGAATCTGCCTTCTTGCTGGATCCATACAATCATCCACACTGATCCATACTGACTGTGCTGCAGTGTTGCCCCTGACTGCCCACTTTCCTGACAGACGTCCAGCTTGGCAGCAGCTCTGGTGAGACCATCACTGCTGTGCCAGGAGTTACAACAGAAACAGACCATTACCACTCACCACCTGCCATGCTCTGCCTGATTTACAGTAGAACACCTCAATCACACGATCAGCCAGACCTTTAAATGAATCAACGAGGAATGAACTCCTGCAGTATTTGTCCACTGCTGTTGCTAGTATTTAGCTGAGTGGTGGAAAGTTTCATTAACTCAGTACTGTGCTGAAGTAGAGGTGCTTTATTTGATCATCTTCAAAAGAGATTCACACTTTGTCTAACTCAGACTGCTGAAGCCTCATGTTAGTGTGAACAGAAGGAATTAACGTAGCATCTAACGACTCTTTTATTGTACATTTGGGCATGTGAATATTTTTTAAGAGAGACTTTGTATTAAAATACCTGTGCAGTCAAACACAGTGTGAGAGGTGGTGACAGACTGCGGTTTGAGCCTTTAAAAAATATCCCCTGTGGCCTTCGAGGGGAGCTGTAATGTCAACATTTTATACTCACCGCGACGCTTTATCTCAGACAAAAATGGTCACTTTTCAGCAGAGCTGCAAAGTGTTCTTACATTTGAAATAAACGATGGGAGAGCTTCAGCTGAAGGACAAAATGGAAAACTTAAGCTGCACCTCTCTGCATACCTTGGTAAACAGAAAAGGCCACAGCTGCTCAAAGCTGATGACTCATCCTCTTGTTGTCCTTCTGGGTCACAATGCTAACAGAAGGACGGACACACACACACACACACACACACACACACGGATAAACTCCACAGTGTTTGGCTGGACATTTTTGAGTCAAATCACACAGGTAATTAAACCCCAGCCAGCATGTGCGGCTCTAATATTAGCTCCCTGGATAGGATGGGGTGCGGGTGGGGCTCATGCTAATATTAGCTCTCAGTTTGCTTGTTGCTGTTCTAGCAGCTATGATTTTAGCAACATGGCCGGTTGTGCAGTTTAGGTAGCAACACATTAAATCCTGAGGAGATTAAGAGGGTTTGTGTGGAATTAATGGGCGACATTCAGGGACAACAGCGCAACATGAAGCCTCCGACCCCGACCACTCACATTGATCGAGGCAACTATTGATTTCTCCACACATAATATTAAGTTACATCATGCTGTATTTGGCACAGCTGCCGATTCGTGCAAAATGGCTGATGGTTCACTGTCACACCTAAACCACACCGCTCGAGCTTGATGAACTTCCCCTGCGATGAGTCATAATTGACCAAAGAGGATAAACTGGAATTAAAGAGGCGAGAGTCACAGCCGTCTAAGGAACACGACTTTGTTTGCATTTGATACAAGGACTGCCTCGCTCACCACATTTCCTCTCTTTCCTTTTGCTGCTGCCTTCAAAGACACATTCAGACAAAAGAGATGGGTCCACTGACTCATGCAGAGGCACAAAAAGTGTGTGTGTGTGTGTGTGAGAGAGAAGAAAGCTGCAGAGAAGCTTATTGGGGGTGATGTATTCAATCAGCGCCACATTGGCCATGACCTTGATGCCTGTACAACTCCTCCAGCCACAACCTGACACGTGCAGGAAGGCAGCCTCAGCTTGGGGAGGGCAGTTGGGCGGTACAATTACATTCTTTGTAATTGTAATTAAAAATATAAATAGTGCCCTGTGATTGATGGGCGACCGGTCCAGGGTGTACCCCGCCTCTCGCCCGCAACTCCGAAAGGGATAAGGCAGGTATAGAAGATGAATGAATGAATGAATATAAATGGTCCGGCCAATCACAATTGAGCAGAGAGGCACCATAATATAAAGCTTCCATACTTTATTCTTGAAGCCCTCAAAGAGAAACTACCTCCAAACGACAGAAACAAGAAAACTACACACACTCATCAAACAGCTGGTCTGAACTAAGGTCCCGCCTCTCACCGGACAGGTAGCCAATCGTGCTTTAGGATAACAGGGTGGCCAATCTGATGTCTCTCCCTGGACACAACCCTGCTTAAATCTGAAACTGTGGACATATGGCACTTACAGATTCAGCTGCAGCAAAATAAGGAAATGCTGGAATTACAAGTAAAAACCAGCAGTGGCGGAGGTCGAACCGGGGCTCCAAACAGCTCGTTACTGACAAACTACGGCTGTAACTAACAGCTGATTTCATTATCGATTATCCTGCTGTGATTAATTGACTCTAAGCATCAGCACTTTTCTTCCGTGCACCAAACAGAGCTAAGTAATAAGTCGTGTTTCCTCTCTAACGCCTATAGTACTTCAGCACTGTGTGTAGTAAACTGCGCTTCAAAGATGGTCAAAGATTTGCCTGGAAATACATAACAGTGACACTCAGCGTCCTGATCACGTGGACGGTTTCATTTAATTTCCAAAGCCTAAAATAAATTAAGCTAAATGTCAAAAGTAGATCAAGGTGAGCAGCTCAACATCAGCATCATCAGTGACGACGTGGTACATCATCTGCTGAAGTAACTGAAGTGAGCTAACATTTAACAGTAATGCTAAAACAGCCATAGCACAGCAATCAGAGAGAGGCCTGTTCAGGATCATCGTTTAGTCCATAAAATGTCAGAAAGAATTAATAACAGACAGCGAAAACCAACGTGTGATGTGTGCATCAGACTTTGGTCTTTACGGTCATTCCTCCAAAAACACTCAAGCTCATGCTGTCCATCCAAACTGGACGGAAACACCAGAATTTTGAAAAAAAAAGTTGATATTTCACAAAATAGTTTTTACATTAGACAGAAAATGGGTGAAAAAAACCCAACAGAAGCAGTTAAAGCTAACAAATCATGATGTACAACAGGAATCATGTGACTTAAACAACATCAGATCTGCGTGGACCAATGAGGTTTCTTCAAATTAAAACATAAATACAAGACTTCAGCTTCTCTACTGTTGCTGATATTTTAATTGCGCCATCACGTTATCGCCTCTTCTTCTGCACTGGCTCAATGGTGTCTGACACTGCTGCCAGCGCCACCTGCTGTTCATCCTGATGAACTCCTCATCTTCGTCAAAACAGGCTAAAGTGGACGGGACGTGTGTTCATTTGCATTTCCTTTTGCAATTTTCTGGAAATTCTATATTCGGATTGAAACTTAGTTACCGATTAAAAACTTTTCCTACAAAATAAAGAGAGAGAAGCTGGTGACCACAATATTAAATAAAAATATATATATATATGAATGCAAAAATCCTCTGTATATAGTTATAAACTCTTTGCGTGTGTAAAACAAAACTCTTAATGATGCGTTTTGTTAGTTTAGGGTCACAGTTTGCTCAGAATCAATAATCTGAGTCACATTTGTAGAAAAATAACATGATGATTTGCCTGAAAATCAATCAATCATCACCGTCCAGCTCAAACATACAGCAGCTCCCTGGGAGAAATCACACTGCCGATCAGCAGCATCTCTCTTAAACACTGGTGGCTTTGCATGTGTTGACACGCTCTCATAGCTCGATTATACAAAAACATGCAGTCCCTCGTCTCACAAACCCTCACACGTTATCTCATTCATGCCCTCACATTCACAATCTCACCACCCACACAAAACACACACACACAACATACTGAGGAGTTCCACTTTTCCTGCCCGTTAGCCGCGAGCCTCGCGGCGCGTCACGCACATCTGGATCATCTGTGTCGCTGTCCGCCACCTCTGCGCTTGTTTGTCTGGATCGACCCGAGCTGTCAGCACCAACCAGAGACACCAGCAGCTGCATCTGTACTCCAGACACATCAACACACACAACATCTTTCATCTCCCCGTCTCAGCTCGATCTCACACTCACCTCTCCTCCCTCTCACAGCCGCTTCCTCCATACAGGATTTACACCTCCCACATGCTTTTTCTCGTCTCGTCCTTTCTGTTATTCCCTCTTTCCTTCCCTCATCTTCCCTCCTTCCTTCCCTCTCTCCGGCAGAGCAGTGCAGACCTGTCCGACCGGCGCAGCCAACCTCCCTCCCCGGCAGCGACGCTCACACTCCGCCACCCTGGCCCTGCCCCCTTCCCTTCCCTTTCACATGCATGCTGAGTCAGTGTGGAGTAGTTGGTATGGGTGAGGGAGGTGCTGCGAGGAGGGAACGTGCAAGACGAAGTGTTTAAAGGCACCGGGCGCTCGCGCAAGCTGGACCTCTCTCCGTGTGGGACAGAGTTCACAGTAAGAGACGTGAGCGCATGAAAAGCGGACATGTGGTCTGAGCTGGAGCATGTGTGAACCCCTCCTCCCAAACACTTCAAGGGTTAATTAAAAGATGGGAACTGGAGAAGCCCAGCTGGACACTGCATGAGGAAATAAATCAATAACAAACGACATTTAAAAAATAAGTATAAATACCATGTAAATGAATCATATGATATGTGATACATTTACATGTAAATGAATGGTTCACCTGATTTACAGATGTATTTTTCAGATGTTTAACATGTGATATCACCAATTTCACATCTGAAAATGCATTTTTTGACATCTGACACCTGAAATGTATTTGACAGGTGAAACCTAACCTTCATGTTTCTTGTAGAGGACAAAATAATAGAGAAAAAAGACGAAATTATGACTACATTTCCAGGAGTTTGTGTTATTATTATGTTCAGAAACATATTTGGCAAATTGATCAATCATGGAGATCTTAATGACGCAGCATGCAAAGATATTTAGACAGTCGAAAGCTTCCAACTTTGTCCCTTTCTTTTTTCAACATGGCAGTCCTCTCCTGCACAACACTGCATGCATAAGAAATGCTTTTCCCAGTTTGGTGTAGAGGAACTCGCCTGGCCTGCACAGAGCGTGACCTCAAAACCGTCCAGCACCTTTGAGATGAGCTGGATCACCATGGGAGCTTCAAAATAAAGTGCAAAGGCTTAAATCACAGCAGATTAATGCTCATGATTTGTTCAGCAATCATATAAGGGTGAAGTGTTTGGGTGTCCACATACTTTTGGCCATGTTGTGTAACATCTATATTTGGAACATATAGCACTGTCAGTGTTTTTTGCGTCATGTTACTCTGAGTCAGTTTTAAATAATTCAACAGAGCATACAGAGTACCATCATGAGTTTCTCTTAATGCTGCTGGAGTAGGTGCATTAGATGATGACTCTGTATGACAGATATTAAATAAAGACGTTTCTTAAGGGAGGCAAAAAAAAAAAGGAAGATGTGTGCGAGCTATGATTTATCAGAAACCTCTTATAGGTCCTGAAAACATCGGAGAGGAAGGAGCAGGAAGAAGCTTGCTCTCACTCCACTGAAATATTAAAGAGAAGCATGGAAGCCTCAAATGAACAAAAACATTTTTCACTCACTCATTTTGGCTTCACATGAACAAACATGTTGACTCAACACATGCACCCAGGTACTAAACACTTATAGGGGTTGTTTCAAGGAGATAAAACTACCTCCGATCTCTGATCTATTAAAGCTTTTTACACACAGTGTTGTGTTTGTGACCAATTCCAAGCAAAAGTTATGGTTAAAGCTGCACGAGGTGTAAAACTGCACCTGTATTAGTGCCATAAATCACAAAACAGAGCTACAAAAAAGTCATTTTGAGCATCCCATCCCCGCTGAGTGAGACTCCACTGAGATTAAAATGCAAAATGTTTCCTGTATATCAGCGTCCAGACAGCCAGACTGGCTGAAGGTATTTTTTGACACCACCTCCACTTCTAACAGGTACAAGAGAAAATAAAATTCTGTCTCAGCAGACGCATTTTGTTGATATAATGTTCTATGCTGTCATATTTGCCAGCTCAAGTCCTTTACACTCACGTGGATTTTCTCTCAACATATACTGTTTACAATGACAACCGGACAGATTTGCAACAAGAAACTAATGATTTCTGAAAAGTGAAAAGTCCTTGATTTGACACAGAATTAAACAAAAGCAACTTCTCATGTCGAGCTGATGAACACTGATTTTATTGGCTAAGATGACAAGTGTCATGTATCAGATGTGGCTAGCTACATGATTAAGCTAACGTCACTGGCTAAACATGTACGTGATGGTTACGTACAACATACTGTGCTAAGAGGGTGAAGCTACTGCTGCTTGTCCCGGACAAAAAGTTAGCATCCATGTTCTTGTTTTGCAGTGTAGTCCTAATATTTTAAGCATGACACTAAAATCAGGAGAGATTCGCTAACGTTAGCCTAACGTTAACGCTAATGTTAGTCTACTAGTGGATGTGCAAGCTGCAAACAGGGTTTTTTAACGTAAGCAGGAACCCCACGAACGAATGCTGTTAGCTTTAGAAGGAACACTCCAATACTGCTGTACAGTGGTAAGCTAGTTAGCTGTACATGCTAACAAGTGCAGCTTTTAGAGCAGACAAACACACTTCTTACTTCTTTGAACTTTAGCTGTTTTGTGAGTATTTCTTTCTTCAATCTGTCTATCAGTCAGTGGCTTTGCTTGTTTTTCTGTCTCTCTCTGTGATGTCTGATGTCAGGGTGACGGGCCATGAGACACCAGATCCCTCTCAGATTTACCACGAGTGATAACTTTATCCTCCACAACGACAACTTTCTTCTTCTCTTCAGAGACTCACAACAGAAACCCCACAACAGCCTCTCAAATCAAAGTTTCAGAGTCTTTTTTTAAGGAAAACTACCAAACACTCTCTACTTCTGAATAGCGGAGATGCTTTAAGTTACACTGAAATGAAAAATCAAAACTTCTTTAACTACTGCAATGCAACTTATTTCTGTTAATTAACAAGCAATTTTAATCAAATGCTTGAGATGTGATTAGCAGTAGAGAGACATGGAGCCACAGAGGACTTGGCCTCCATTACTGCATTGTTAGATCAAGAGGAGGAGGATAAGGGTTAAATGAATATATCAGAGCTCAACCACAATCTTTGGAGAAAATTCAAAAGCACAACTTGCACATGTCGCTCAGATAGCCATTAGCCAATGGTCAACTGTGTAAGACGGGCAGGGTTAGCTCGTCAATCACATCAGATGTTTTGAGGAAAGAATGAAAAATAAATGAACAATTGACACAAGATTAAAACATGGACTGCCTGTTTGGGGTCAAATTAACATAATATCGCAGAAGTTCAGCATCAATGCAGCGATATTCAAGATGACACTTGGCAATAAGAACTATTGGGCCATTATGATCTATTTACCTATTGTTTCTCATCCAAAGTGGCTTCCTGAGACTCCTCGCATACACAGCAGCCCCTCAAAGCAACGTCTGAGCTAACATTGCCGTTTGACGGCAGGAAAGGCGTAAATGAATCCTGAAATATCAACGCACAATGGAAATGTTTCGGGTTTTTGCAGCACGTTTGCCCTTATCAGCCACAGTACATTACAGACTAAAGAGTGAGAGCGAATCACACTTGTCTAAAATATAATTTCACACACAGATTTTTAGACTTTGACCTCTATTTGGCCCTTGAAACCGGCTGCTCACACACGCAGCATCCTCCAGTGTTCAGCACGAGGATCGGGTCTGACTCTGAGCAACAATACCAGCTCGTCAGGTCCTCTAAGAAGACAGAAAACGGATCAGGCAAACTTACGGCTAAAGCAGCTTATGTTTACTTATATTAATACCTCGAAGAGTTTGGAGGTTTTTGACAATGACGTACCTCTGACAGGGGATTCATCACATCTGCTCCTCACAGTCTGGCTCAACAAAGCTCCACAGTCAACAGTTCGGTCACACACTTTTCCTTCCTGTGTGTGTGTGAGGTGAAACAGGTGAAAGTGACAGGCAGCTATCAGCAGCAGCAGCCCGTCTCTGCAGACTGCACCAAGAACCACCGAGCCAGCTTTTAGTGTACAGCAGTGTCAGCACTCCTCAGGCAGATGTGGGTGAGTGTCTAAGGCAGGGAGGCGTTTGGCTGCCTGAATGAAAACAGCATCTTGACCGCTGCTCTATTTCAGACAAATAACGTTAAGGACAATCACATTAAACAATCACGTTGATTGCCTCCACCGGCCAATGGCGATGTTTGCGGGCGAACCCGAGAGTCCTGCAGCGACAAACAATGGTGCTCATTGATCGAAGGGGCTTTAAAAATAAACTCCTCAGCGTGACAAGTGGAGGCTCAAGACGGGATCTCCTCTTCCTCTCTATCCGTCCTTCACTCGCACCTGTCTTTATCCACTCCTGTAAGGTCAACAATGTGTAGAAGCCAACATTTTGATTTTGATTAGCTGATGACTGGATGAGCAGAATAAATGTTGGCATTGTACATTTCTCTAAATGACGGATATGTTGAAACTTTGTGTCTTCACGTTCAAACTTAATGTTTTTTTTCTTTAAAATTTGTGCTTCACTTTTTAATTTATGTTGTGACAATGCTGTAAAGTCTAGTTAAGTTTAGACACAAAATTACTTGGAAAACATCATGTTTTGGCTTAAAATACTCAGTTTTGTCTGCTGCTCAGCACAACACCCCCCTCATGGATATGATAGGTATGAAACGCACAAATTTAAGGTACCCGTGGTTTGTAGAAATACACAATGCCAACTTTTTATTGTGTAATCTAGAAATAGGGATGAAAGACTACTATGAATTTGAGGCTCTTATCAACATCGCTGTGGCAGAGGCTGCATTTCATCTTCTTTCAGCTGGAACAAAAAAACAAGGCCAGCTGGACAAAATGGTCGGTTAGTTCCAGATGAGAATGAACAGTGATAAAAGCAACCAAAGCCTTTTAGGACATTTTTAGCCTCGCCAACATTGTTCTGTCTGTTGGTTGGTCTGAAATATCTAATTGACATGATATTTGGTCATTTGTACTTTGTTTATATTTCCAATTAGCAAATGCTAGCATGCTAACAAGCTAAACTAACAAGGTGAACAAGTACAGCCTCACAGAGCGGCTAACATGGCTGCAGATTCAGAGCAGAATGGGCCAGGCAGGAAGAAGCAAGTAAATTTTCAAAATAATACACCCCTGTGCAGACTTCTGATCATCTATCGACAATTAAAACAGACAAAAAAAACAAACCATTTAACTCTCCATTTAGCCTCAGTAACCACGGCAAGTCAACAACTCAGACAGGCGAAATGCCGCATGGGAACAAAACCGCGACCCTGCCGGTTTAGTCTGGTAGTAATATCATTGTTTACCTCTGCTGAAACAGAACCATGGTGTTTATGATTAGTGATTACTGCAGATCAATACTTGTTCAGCCGGAGTTCACATCTCCCTTTTCTTTACAAAGAGGTGTTGAGTGCAAAGTTAGCACGACCCACAGTCAGAACAGTTTGTAAGGCGTAGAGTGAAAAGCTGGCGGTCATCGAGGAGACACGATATCATTGAAGTAAAAGGATAATGACGCACAATTTCAGACAGTCTCTCCAGGAAGACATTCAGAGTGTTGCAGCCACATGAAAAGTGACAGAAATAGCTGCACCTCAAGACCTTGGATGAAAAATACTGGAACTTCCTTTTAAAGTAGAGGATTTTAACCCAAATCAAGACAAGTCAAAATATTTCCACGAGCTTGTGATTTATGTAACTCGACTCCTCTTTTAAACCCTTGGAATCAGATGAGCTGTGATATGGCTTGCTGCTGGACACTTTGCAGGGCATTGTGGGCTATCAAGCATCAAGACAAAAATCAATTACTGGCACTGCAACGCTTCCAAACAGCCAAGAATGAAGACTGTATCCCCACACTCATACTGTAGTGTTTCTGAGCGACCAGCACGACAAAACGAGAAGGCATTTCGGCTTGTAACAAGAAGAAAGCGCCTCTACAACAGATTTGCGTTTCATTAATCACACAGGATCCAGGCCACTGCAAAGCGCTCCATCTGCACCGCAGCCAACATACAGAAAAAGCCTCACAGATTGGAGCTAGCAGCAGACGACCACTCATTATACGGAAACACAGCAGGATTGTAAAATGCTAATGCTCGCCATCATCACACAAGCTCGCTCCTATCCAAATGCTAAAAGGCCCTTTTCATTGCCAGCGCTCTCACCTCCTAAATACTCCCACTACCACACCTCCGAAACGTATTCTTGGCTTTCAGCGCTGGATATTATGAGCAGAAAATACACCGTATAGCTCTTCATTACAGCTACACTAGCTTTAAAGTTGTAAAATGTGCAGGTCCTTTGAAACAAAAAGGCACAAAAACTGTGAGCAAAAGATGAAAAACAGAGAAGAGGCAGCAACCATGGGCTGGTGAGCGGGAGCAAAGAGTGGGAGAGTGTAGGAAGAAATGAAAACAGACGTGGGAAGGAGAAAAAAACAGTAATTCAAGACCACTCTGGTCACTAATGCTGTTTTCTCAGCACCATTAACACCATGAGAATAGGAACAGGGCCGACCATCTCGATCCTCCAATAAGAACTGATGGGAACCCAAACACTGTTAGCACTAACCACTTTGTTATCACGGCTCTCACACAGGCCATCAAGGCATCTGTGTGTGTCCTGCCTCCTGCAATAACAACCATTTATTCTCTGACTAAAGGGTAAGCCTGCTGATATTCTATGTATTGCTGTTGTCAATAAATGTAATGAGAAAACTCAATCAGCAGCGAGTTGATCCTCAGCCTGATAGATCTTCTTCCTCTGCGCCGGAGAGCTTCACTGTTGTCTAAAAGCCATTAAAAGCACATCACTGTTGCACTGGCCGACATGTTCCTTCATCACCATGAACACACACTAGTTTGTTTGACTAGTTCACATCTTGTGGCAGGAGATGCATTCGAAGACTAGATGAAAAAAATGGAACCAACAAGTAAGGGAAGTTGTTGGTATTTTGGTGGAAAATGATGTCAAGCCAACAGATCGCATTCATTGTCTATGAAGAGCAGGAGACCACAGCTGCTTTACACTGAATGAAACGTTTCTCCGGTTCCCTAAATCCCTGCAGCCACCTGAAGGCAACACAACAGGTATGTTGATAAATATGCGGCCTCGGATTGGAGACGTGCCATGTCAGAGTGCGGTGCCGTCACACGCAGCCGTCCACTGTGTTTACCTTCATTAACATCACAGCTGCTGCAGAATAACCTCGCACACCTCGACACACATCAGACGGGTGTGTTAGCGCTCATTTCTGCCTCCTCATGTGAGACGTCAGATTAGCGGGGCTCGTTAATCCTGTGCGAATGACCTCTTTTCCCATTTTTGTTAAAATGCATTACGGTGCAAACACTGATGTGTCACATTTTATGACAACTTAAAATGTGACACCGGAGTCGAAATGTGACTCAAAGAAGTGTCGGATTGATGTGATCTCATTCCAAAGAATCAGGGTTTAAGATATAAACACAGGATTCATAACTTCCAAACAAACTGTGTTAACTGACAACAGTTTGACAAAGTGTCCCTGAGCCCATGTGTTAATCTCCAAAGTGGTGAACCTCTCTCCATCCTCTATGAACATCTGAGCCTTTCCAGGATGCCCCTTTCACACCCAATCATGAAACTATGACCTGTTACCAATGAACCTGTTTACCTGTGGAACGTTCCAAACAGGTGTTTTTGGAGCATTCCATATCTTTCCCAGTCTTTTGTTGGCCCCGTCTCAACGTGTTGCTGGCATTAGACTCACAATAAGAATATATTTACTGCTGCTAATACTCACTAGCTCAATAAATGTGTGTAAATCCGCAGCTGAAAATAGTCCCTGGCAAATGCACCTTTTCCTCCTGTTTGAGAAATGTTTGGTGAAAGCTACAGTGCCCACCTGTTTTAGGAAATTATTGAGCCTTTTTTTAAAAGTGAAGCTATATTTGTCATCTGTATTTAAAGTCTTTGGTAGGAACCAATGGGCTTGACGCTGGGTAGGAAACTTGGAAAGCACTTTCACAGGATGATCGGAGAAAAGATCTTGTCCTCTCAAACTCTGACATATTTAGCAAACAATCACGATCCTGAAACTGATCCTGAAACTGATCCTGACTGTTACGCTGCATTAAGGAATTAAACATCTTGCAACAAACACGAGCAGAGCACGGTGGACTTCTGGAGCAGCCGATTCCTCAGAGAGACGCTCTGACAGGCTGCGAACGTGATGGAGTAGATGTGTGTTTCTGTGTGTGTTTGGGTAGAACAGAGTCCTTTTTCTACCCCCACTGTCCACTCACCGAAGCCCAGAGGCAGAGTCTAGACTGAGCCCCAGATGGGGGATTCATAAACTGAGACAAATGAAGACAAAATGCTTCCAGCTGCCCTCGACGGCCGGACTGGATCTGCTCTCGGGTTTTTGCATCGAGGGACGTTGGACGGGGTCTTCGGCCGGTCGCGCAGCTCTGTCCTCTGCAGAGACTTTTCCTGCAGTGTCATTTATCATCAGGAGGAAACATTAGCATACGAGCTAATATTCAATTGAGAGGAACCAAATGGATCATTAGAATTCATTAATGCTGCAACTAACGATTATCTCCATTATTGATTGATCTACTGATTATTTTCTCCATTCATGGTTTGACCTGTCAAATGACAATTTCTCGAATGAAGAGTGTCTAATTTTAATAACTTTACTGTGATAGAAGAGTAAAATAAGCAGCATAGATGAACATTTTAGAAACTGCAACCACTAATTGTTGCTAAAAACAATAAATTGATTATTAAAGCTGTTGCAGATGGATTTTCTGCTTATTGTTTCAGGTGCAGATGTGATGGAAAGTTTGTGTGTTTGTTTCACTGCTTTTCTGACAAATTCTGACAGAAATTATCAACTGCAGTAAGACATCATATTTTAGATATTATCTGCTTGAATCCAGCATGAAACCTCAGTATTCTGCAGGTGTACTTGTGTCTTTGACGAAATGTGGACCCTGAATCACCTCATCCCTTCATTTGCCAGAGGCCGTGGGTATAATACAGCAGCTCTGCATTCACCTGGTTGTCTCTCGTGCTCAGGTGCGACAAACTTATCTAAAATCTTCTCACGTACACACTCACCTTCCAGATAAAACACTCCGGCGCCAACTTTTCCTGCCAAGGGCGAAAGTTACGCGCGGCTCTGCAGGCTGTGAACGGCACGCACAGATGCGTCAATGACAGCGGTGTTTGGGAGGTGGATGACCTTTCTCTGCATCCTACAGGTCCGCATGTGCCAGCGATGCAGCGCGCTCACTGAACGCGGCTCAAGTTCTGCGTACGTCCGATGCAGCGGCACCGCATTCCGACAGAGCTGAAGGCGAAAAACGCACCGGTCAAACCGGCTGTAACGCGAAGGCGGCGGCTGACACGGACGCGTCTACTCACCAGAACGTGTGATGCGATCTGCGGAGCGGCAGCAGCGTTTGTCTCCGCGGTGCCAGAGGAGATGAGATGCTGCAAATGAGACACTGCGGTCCACATTTATCCGCTGCCTCCAGCTCCGGCGTGCGTGCGTGCGCGCGCGTGCGTGCGCGCGTGTCGTGTGGAAGAGCAGGGGACGGTCTGTTTCACGTCAGGTGGAAACAGACGTGATGCTGGAAAACGAGCAGCTCCTCGTCGGGTTTTCACCGTCCGCCTCAGCAAACACACATCTCAACTCTTCCTCTCTCTTCCCGTCCAGCCTCCTCTCCCTCCCCACCGGGCTGGGCATGCCCAGTCTCTGTCTCCTCAGGAGAACCAGTTCAGTACTTTCAGGTCTTCGTTAGTCAGGTTGGTCATCAGCAGAGATGGAGGAAGTATTCAGATCCTTTATTCAAGGAAAAGTACAATTATCACACTGTAAAAATACTCTTGTACAAGTAAAAGTATGGAAGTATTATCAGAAAAATATACTCAGAGTAATTAAATGTCTCCTCTGACAGTTCTAATAGTATATCTTTAGATTATTGACTCATGCATTCATGTCAAAGCAGGATTTTACTGCTGGAGTTGGCTGAGGTGGAGCTCATTTTCAATATTTTGTAAAAGCCTGAAACTAAAGATTGTTTACATTCTGGATCAATCTGCTGATTATCGTCTCCATGAATTGATTGATCGTTTGGAAACATTCTGAAAACAGTGTGAAATGTGGTCACAAAGAGCCCAAAGTGACACCTTCACACTGTTTGTTTAGTCGAAAGCTCAACATTATTACAAATTCATTACAATTATTAACAATAAGTCAAAGGAAAATCAGCAAAAGTTCACGTTTGAGACGCTGGAGCCATGAAACGTATGTGGTTACATACCACTGCTTATAAAGACAGTAGATAGATAGATAGATAGATAGATAGATAGATAGATAGATAGATAGATAGATAGATAGATAGATAGATAGATAGATAGATAGATAGATAGATAGATAGATAGACACAACATCACAGACGTGTGCAGAGAACTGTAATGATATTAATAGTTTAATAATAGTTTGGCATGCTAACATTTGCTAATTGGCACTAAACACAAAGTACACCTCAGGCTGATGGGAGATGTCATTAGTATTGCAGGTATTTGGTATTTTGGACCTGATGGTGGCGCTAGATGAGGATAAACTGTGTCATCAAGAGGTTGGTGAGACACCTCACAGCGGTGCACTGACGGTCATCTTTGTTGTGCCAGAGAGCCAAAGCTAACAGGACAGGTGATCATGTAAAGAGTGGAGAAACAGAAAGAAGGCAGACCCTCCGTGCAGGACACAAGGGATCAATGAACGGTTTCATGAGTAAAAAGGATGTGGATTATTTACTTTATATGAGTCCTCTGAGAACCTGGTCTGTCAGTGAAGCTGCTGTGGAGGCTCGTGGTGGAAAAACACAAGTTAAACACTAAACCTGCTTTTTACTTTCCCGCTCACCATCGAGTGAAGAACTTACAGAGCTCTAACTGCCCCACAGAGGAAACACAAGAGGGATGAGACCGAGAACCTCAAGGCCTCTGAGATCCTGTCTGAGGCTCCCTGAGCTGCAGCATCCTGCTCTTTGCTGCCACCTGCAGGCTCAGACGGAGGTCCTGGACCAGAGGGTAGCAGCAGGGCAGCGAGGCCGAGACCAGCATCTGAGTCCAGACGGCTGCTGAAAGGAGGTCTGTGTTTCCTCTTTCTGTCTCCTCCACAGACTCACAATACCTCCTCTGTTCCTCGCCGGCTGCTCCTCTGAAGTGTGTTCATCAGTCTGGAGGCTGCAGCGTTCAGTAAGACACAAATGATCCGTGTGCAAACAGTCAAAAGACAAGAGCAGCTGAGAGTCCTCCTCATGCTCCGTCCAGCAGAGGACTCGTGTGTCCAGTCTTTGGTTTTTGAACTTCTACTCCTCCTCCTCCTCAATTCAGATGCAAATATTACAATTTCACTCCATGTTTATTGATAACTTTATTGCTTTGCAGATTCAGATTAATAATGCAAAATATAATCAACAATTAAATTTAATTAATTATCAATGAGACAATAATGATCCCAGCATTGTGTAAAGTAATACAAAATCTCTATGCTGATATTTTTCATAATGCAGTATTTTTACACTTTTCCTACCTGTACTGCAGTAAAAGGTCTGAGTACTTCTTCCACTGTTGTCAGGATGTTAGCATCCTGAAGTTAGCATTTAGCTGCAGCCTTACAGAGCTGCTAGCATGGCCGTGCACACGCAGGGTCTTGTTCATCTACCTCATACCTTCTTCCATAAATATTCTCGTCATGCTGCTAACTGAGGGTCTTAGACCTCCACTCCTCAAAGCTGCAGGTGATCAGATTACCTTAAATCACCTGCAGCACAGTGAACTTGGGACCGGGCTGCACCCTTCGCTCTGTTGGCAAAGCAGCCTTGACTGCGATCACTGCTGCTCCGTCACAACAGTGAGGCAACAGATGTGTGTGCAGCTGCAATCAGGAGTCTTATGCAACTGCACACCTGACAGTCTGCATGTATACTGTAGGTGCCCTTTGGCACAGATTCTAAAAGTACATCAGCGAGCACATTCAGGTTGATATGGAGCTTGACCGTTCATGGCCGGGAAAGATACGCAACCTTTCATTAAACATGTCTGTGAAGGCAGAAGGACTGAGTTACTTCCTCTTAAATTCATCACCTGTGTCAGTAGAACTGATTTGACTAATGAGAGTAATTTACTGATGAAGTGCTTCAAGATTTCCTCTAAAAAAATGTTAGAAAGTAATGAAAAATGTCCATCACAGCTTATTTTAGTCTTATTTTGTCTGATGGAAAGTCCAAAACCCAAAGACATTCAGTTAATTATTACAGAGGACGAAGAAAACCTGCAACTATTCACATTTTGAACTCAGACCGAAGGGGTGGAAGAAATACTGCAAATTTTACTTGAGTAAAAGTAGCAGCACCACACTGTAGAAATGTGTAATATAATACTCATGCATTCAAAACTCTTCTTAAGTAAAACTAATATTAACATTAAAATACAGTTAAACTGCTCTAAGTAAAAGTACATATACAGATACAGAATCAGATATATTTCATTATCTAAATATAATTATCCATGCATTCAGTGTGTTATTGCAGGTAGTAATTCTGAACACCTTACATACTGCTGGGTAGATTAAACTGTAAAAGTACATCATAAAGTACTTCTTGATTATATTTTTATATAAATAAAGCGGCTCAAATAAATAGAGTGGAGTGAAAACTGCAATATTTGCCTCCCAAACTGTAGTGGAGTATAAAGTAGCATAAAAAGTACCTCAAATTTTGCTTATACTTGAGTAAATGTGCTTCCTGAAGCCTAAAATCAGAGTCCAGTTCTTCCCAGTTCAAAGTGTTACTGGTGAGCGCGCTCACTGGTTCTGGATCAGTTCTCTCTGCCTTAACGCTCCCACCAGGTGATGAAACGTCACAGCCAAGCTCCGCCCCCTCCGCCTCCATCACTGCATGCTCGAGGAAGAGAGAACGTGCTCTCTCTCTGCGTCAAAGCGCCCAGCGGCAGCGCGTGAAGCCGGAAACGACGTATTTAACCTTCATAGTAAAAGTCAGGAGTGCGACTAATGATCGTGTCCATTTATTGATTGAATTATTAACTGATTTATCCCTCCGGAGACTTCAGACGTCATCATCATCTGTGCCCACTGCCATCAGATCAAATAATCATTTTCAGATTTCATTATATTGCTATTGATTCAGCTTTATTTGAAGCATATTCATTCTTTTTTATTTGCTCTATGAACAAGTGATCACATCTGACCACAAACTGGCCATGAATTGACATTTAGTGCTCCTCTTCTTCTCTGTTCTATCACTCCTCCTTCCTGCATTCTTCCCATTGTCAACCCTCTATTTTCATTTTTAACATAAACATGATATATTTTCAAATAAAAATGACTCAAAAAAAAGACTTGTTTCCTCTGGGGGACAATAAAGTTAAAGATGAAAGATAAAGCCATAATACAGCTTTTGAAGCTGGTTCCTTCTGATGTTAGTCTTTGCAGCCTACAAAGGCTCATTTCATAGGTTCAAACACTTGCTGACCATCATCTGAGCCCGTATCAATACCACAAAACTAAAAAGGTGTCATACAGAGCAGGTCTATGCCATATTTAAGGCCAAACTGAAGAATTACAAGTTGCCAATTTAATTAATCACAGCGCTGACAGGTTTTATTTTGAAAGTCCAGACCGGAACATGAGTGTTTCAGCTCGCCGTGTATGTCGTTAGCTGCACAGCCGTCAGTAAAGTGAGTGACAGTGCTGAAGAGCATCTGGCGGCAGTGCATCCTCCCGTCGCCCCGGACTGTACCCGGTGACAATCCAGCGAATATCATCCGGACAAACGAGCCGCAGTCAGGCTGTTCCAGGCGGTCAGCGAGGCCTGTTCTGTGCGGTCACATCCCTCCAAAACCCTCCCAGAAACTTTCCCATCTCCGGCGGAAGAAACGCTGCTGAAAATGAACGAGAGCGAGCTCAGCGCGCCGCTGGCGGAGTACGACTTCGAGCGGCGCTTCGACCAAAGACGAGCCCTGGAATGGATGCAGGAAAACTGGTACGTACAGGCAGATGTTAGCGGGCAGAGACGCCGCACAATGAGCCGGAAATGTCGGCGTGTGAGAGCCTGCGGTGTGCGGTGTGCGGTGGGCTCTGTCCGTGCTTCATGTCCGCCGCTGCTCGCCATGCGGAGCCGGTGTCTCATGCTGAGGTCACACCTCGCTCCCTTAATGCGGTTTCTTTTGCTCGTGAACTAAACCTAAACCTGATCTCAGGCTGAAATCCTGCAGGATTCGCCTGAGTTATCTTAAGAAAGCGCTGGATCCCGTTTTACCCGCTTCAATTCAAACGTCCTTGAGGATGAAGAGTATGACTCGATCAGCGCTCCCATAGGCCAGGCTCGGTGTGAGTGGACGCAGGGTTTAATCCACCAACAGCTGTTTAAATGACACATAACTGCATGCACACACTAATTCTGCTTTCTCTGGTGTGTGTGCACTGAGAATGTGCTTTCACTTTGACGCACACGGAGCGAAAACGTCGCATCTCAGCTCGCATGAACGCGTTCCTCATTGTCCAATTGAACGGCTCGTAAAGAGGGAGTGATCCCTCCCAGGGAAACCCAGTAAGACCACATTTTTTAGCATCCGGGGCCCTGCGACAGTGAAACCAAATCCAGCTGCTGCAGAAGCCAGTCAGCTGTCAAAGGGAAGAGGGCAGCTCCGGGCCCCTGAACGCCCCGCTGTGCTCAGCAGGAGGCACGAGGACACCTGAAAGGTTTGGATCTCCTTCAGAGTGTGCAGGTACACGAGTCCCACCTCCAGACAGGTCCTGGATCAGTTCAGGCTTCAGCTCTCTCTGCTGCATCTGTTGTTGTCTCTGGTAGAATCACTGTATTGTTAAATTTGCAGTTTTTTCTCTTTCCAAACAAAGAGCTCGATCTCAGAGCTGACCATAACTGATTAGTGTTTCAAGCAAAAATGGCAAAGATTTGACGGCTTTGGCGCCTCAAATGTGACGATTTGATGCTTTCTTTGTCACGTGTGAGAGGAAATTTTAATTTTTTGGACTGCAGGTTGTTGAAAATGTCAGTGTGAGCACAGCAGGTGGAGCTCTGAGGAGTTATAACAGGGAAGATTCACTTTTCACACGTGTGGACGCCCCGCAGCGTCTCAAATTACCTGAAACAAATCACCTGTCACCTCTACAAGCAAACCCTCTGGGGTCAGGGGTCAGGGGTCAGCTGGTGCTTTTGCATGAAGCTCTGCAGTTTTTCATTCTCAGCGTTCACGAGTTTCAGTCAGGACCTACAAAGAGGCTCAGTAACAGCTCTGAGTATCAGCTGTCTTCTTCATTACGTCCACATTAATGCTCCTCATCCTGCAGAGGACGCGCGCGCGCACACACACACACACACACACACACACACACACAGTTAAGGAATGTAATTAAAGGCGACGTCGTGTTGCTGCCCAGTTCTGCAGTTTACAAAGAGGGAGGTGTTCTTGAACGTATCGCTTCCTGTTCTCAGGTATTAATGAACTGCTCACCTTTAGTCTGCAGCAGTAGCTCATCAAACACACACACACACACACACACGCATGCACACACACACTCGTGCAGAACGCTGCTGTGATAAAGAATCCTGATCAGGATTCATTGATCAGACAAATGATGAACAGTCATTTGAATAATAGATCAATGCTGATTCCAGCGTCTCATGTGAGGATTTGCTGCTTTTGTCCATTTCCTGTGGCTGAAAACTGATTAGCTTTGTGTTTTTGTGAAAACCAGCAGTTTAAAGATTTTACAGACTCCAGATCAGTTTCAATATTTCACTTCCTGCTTTGGTTTTGGCCCCGCGCTGGTTTTCCTGCCTCCGTCATGGTGGACTGGGAGCAGCTATCGAAGCCCCCGTCGCGTTAACTGGGTCAAGCAGCCGCAGCAGCAGCAGCATCAACTCGGCCTAATGTGCACGTGCCAATCTGGATTAGTCATCTGGTGTATTCCCAAACCGCCTCAGACACACACACACAGGAAAACATGTTTTTTAAAAATCATTCATCGTTTCTGTCCCACCGTTCTGTATTCGGCTCATCCGCCTGATCAGCTGACGGCTGCTGCCGGCTGCCATTGAAATAATATCAGTGGCGGCGGCGGCGGAGCGGCACCCGGTTAGAAATTGCCTCATCACCCGGGGTAGCACTCTAAATGGTCAGCGTGTCAGCCGCTAATCTGTTAATCCTGTGCTGTGATTATATGTGAGGATGAGGCCGGAGTCACGAGTGAAGGACATTTTTTAATTCATCCTTCCAGAAGGACGCCGTGCGCGCCACGTGTTGACCCGACCGGCGGCCTCAGGACCGAGCAGACGGCCTCGTCACGTCCTGTTTGCTCTGGTTCGTTCACCCTCATTGTGCAATCCGGCCGCGACAGCTCGACGCCAGTACGAGCGTCCGGCGTTTCAGGGTCTGACTGAGGGGGTTTAAGGTCCAACGGGACTGTTTGTAACCCGACAAAGGTCAAAGTCTGAGAAGTGCTGGAGGATTCACTGCTGAGTCTGAACCATGTGATCGTCTCTTCATCACTTTTACTGAGCTCAAACATAGAACATTTAATGCCAGTTTATTAGGTACACCTGTCTAAAGCTAACAGAACCGTCCGTCATGAAGGCCGTAATGTTCAGATTCTGTTCGTTTTGGAGGATGAAGCGAGGAGAGGCTGAACGCAGACGCTAACTTCCTGTTCTTTTCCGCAGTGTTAACGAGTGTCACCGTGTGTTTGCTGTCCACAGGAGCAAGGCGTTCATGTTCTGCGGCCTGTACGCGGCGCTCGTGTTCGGCGGGCAGCACTTCATGAGAGAGAGGCCGAAGCTGAACCTGCGGCGGCCGTTAGTGCTGTGGTCGCTCAGCCTCGCCGTCTTCAGGTGAGTGTGCTTTTCCACCGCTGGACAAAACGAGCCGTTCTGTAACACCAGCCCGGACTCTGCAGACGGGTCGCTGACGCTTCAGAGGCGATTATTGACAGATTGATGATGGACAGGTGTTTGGTTGCAGCTGTAATCTGCAGTACATCAGAGGTTTAAAGGTTCATTTCTGAGCAGTAACTAGTTTCTCATACAGTCGCCTCGTTTATCTCCTTAAACGCTTGTTATGCAAGAATTTTGCAACTTGCAGGTTCAGAGTGCAGTTCACTGTTACACCACAGTCATAAACACCCCCAACCCCACCCGACGTGGTCGACTGTACACGTGCATGTGTTCGGACTTCTGATCAAAAACTGGAGTTAATGCTTTATGGCCAAAAATATTGTGACACCTCAGCATCTTCCTAAACCACGAGAAGACTTTCCACCAGATGTTGAAGCTGCTGCAGGGATTCACTCCCAGCATCAGTGAGCAGGTCTGCTCACAGTCGTGATCCAGGTCCCCCCAAAGCCACCGGCTGAGGTCAGAGCTTTGAGCCAGCAGGGCTGCTCATCTGCTCCGTCTCGGTCCCTCCGTCCAAAAGACGAGCCATTTGACTGCATTCTTTCTTTTCTGGCTAAAAACAAGAGGATTAGATGACCACCGCTGTTTGCACCTGCAGGAGGCCGGATGAGGGCAGGGAGGGACGTGTTCACACCTGAAAACCAGTTAGATGACACGAATGTCACAAACACATTCCTCACTGGGTTTACAGGAAAGGGCTGTCGGCTCAGAGGAAAGGCCAAACCCCCGAGAGGGAACATCTGATGCTCTGCTGAATGTTAAAGAACAAGCTGCACCAGTTTTATGTTATTGTGTCTGTTTTTTAGACTGCTGACAGTGTACATACACACAATCAGACAGGAGAGCCCAGATTAAAGTTGGGTCATCTATGTGATGCTTATCTTGAAGTCCACACTTTCAGATGTATGCACGTGAAATGCTTGTGCAGCTTGTGTTTCCTCCACTGATCCGAGGCGTGCTGGCGCTCCTTCCTGCTCTGGATCAGTGTGTGATTGCACTGTGCCGTGATTGCAGGGCTCTTACAGGGTTTTATTGACATTACAGGGATGAGTAATGTCGAGTCTTTATGGCTGCAGCAGAGCTGGAGCGGTGGACATGTGGAACGTGCTCTGCGCTTCACTGATGTTGTAATGAGAAACACCACCAGGTCGTAAAAATGACGCTTGTAAGGCTAAAGTTTGTGACTGAGGAAGTGTCGCTTCAGGGCTGCAGAGGGACAAAATCCTGCTTTGAAGGGTTGATATTGGAATTCCTGATGTCATTTTCTGTTTTCAGCTCAGCACAGTTAAACTGTTTGTTAACGCGTGTGTGTGTCCACTCTGCAGCATCATCGGCGCACTGAGGACCGGACTGTTCATGCTGCACGTCCTCACAACCAACGGCTTCAGACATACGGTGTGCGACAACAGTTTCTACAGCGCCCCCGTCAGCAAATTCTGGGCCTACGCCTTTGTTCTCAGCAAGGCCCCCGAGCTGGGTGAGACTTCCTCCTCATGATGTCTCCTCACACAGTCCTAAATGTGGCGTTACATTTTTCACTTTTCTACAAAGTTTAACCTGCATTCACATGCAAACACGCACATTAACAGACTTTAACCTGCAGTGACTCCTGAAGTGTGTTCCTCGCTGCGCTTAAGCTTTCCAGTAAATTTGGCAGCGGACAATTACCTTAAGAGCTGCTCCTGTGGACGCTCTGCCGTCTCCCTGTCCGCACGCTAATTTACTCTCCTCGTGCTCTCGGTCGGACACGCAGACCTGATTGCTTTGGGAGATGGAGGCAGATGCTGAGGTGGCGAGAAAATTCCATTAGTGCATGATTGATACGGGCAGCTGCAGATAGGAAGGATGTCCGCAGCCTCCGGTCAGGCTGTTAGTTTACTACAGGAAGTAAGATATGGTATCACGCTCTGTAGCTGCTGTTAGCTCAGTTAGCCATGCAGCTAGTGGCCCTATAAGCTCACTGGGGTCTGCCCTGACCGCAGCCTCCCACTGAACACTGCCAGATCAGGACTGAACACAGCCTCCAAGGCTGAAGGAGGACAGTTTACGACAGGTGAAATGGAGCCCAGGTGATTTACAGCAGCTCTGACCGGGAGAGCGGCTCTAGACGCTGCTTTTCATGTGCTGTGTCTTCATCGTCCCCGCAGTCCGAGTCCTGGTCGGAGCCGCTGTGAATCACCTCGGCGCTGCCTCCCTGCTGTCAAACTGGCCTCCTTCGGTCTCTGACTCCGTTGCCGCCTCTTATTTGTTTATGTGTTACTACAGTAATGAGGTCAAAGTTCAACCGCGGTCTTGTGAATGACTTCCTCTTCCAGGTGACACAGTGTTCATCGTCCTCCGGAAGCAGCGCCTCATCTTCCTGCACTGGTACCACCACATCACCGTGCTGCTCTACTCCTGGTACTCCTACAAGGACCAGGTGGCGGGCGGCGGCTGGTTCATGACCATGAATTACTTGGTTCATTCTCTGATGTACACGTACTACGCAGCCCGGGCGGCCGGCCTGCGGGTGCCCCGCTTCTGCGCCATGATCATCACGGCCACCCAGATCCTGCAGATGGTGATGGGCCTGACCGTCCTGGGCCTGGTGTACAGCTGGATGCACGAGGTGCGCTGTCCGTCCAACCTGGACAACATCGCGTGGGGCTCCCTCATGTACCTCAGCTACCTGGTCCTCTTTGCCTTGTTCTTCTACAACACCTACCTCAAAGGCTCCTCCAGGGACAAAGGATCCAAGGCAGAGTAGCACGTCTGCGCTGAGTCTGGCAGTCGTATTGAAGCGTGCCATAAGTAGAAATGACCAACCGTGAAGGGTCCAGAGGCGGGAGTCAGAAATAGCTATCTGGTTGCTCAGTCCTCCTCTTTTTATGACATTTTCACTTGACTTTTTATAGCATCTGTAGCTCAAAACAGTGATTCATCCGTGGATTTAGAGCAGTAGGAAGGAGGCCGGTTCGGACTGAGCGGTTTCATATGATCTCATGATTAGTCGAGAGGGCAGGATGGAAATTGGTTAAAGAAGGGAAAGGATATAATACTACTAATACTCACTTCATTTAAACGATTGCCTTGGTTCCTTAGACTCCTGACCAGTAAAAAACAGCCACATGGGGGCCAAATATTTGTCAGAGGTGTTAACAGATGTTTGAGTTCGTACGTCGTCATTAAGAAGTGACTTTTTGATGTAAACGTTAAAACTCTGAACTCGGAAAAGTTCTCATGAATTTGAAACTGTTAAAGGAAAAGTTCAACATGTTGGGAAGTGCAGTTGTTCGGCTTCTCGATGAGAAGATTGATGTAAACTGTTGAGCTGAGTTTAGCTTAGCTTAGCATAAAGACTGGAAGACGGTGGAAACACAAAACCTCTGCTCGTAATTATTTGACCTCCGAGTAAAAGACATGTAAGAACAAACATTTCCTCTTAGCAGCGTCTCTGCGGGTTGCCAGATACAGCAGGCTCACAGGTTTTTGTGGTCTTTACAGAGACGTTGGTGCTAAACATGGCAACTGTGACAAGACATCAGGAATAGAAATAGTTCTCGCACATAAAACCACAAATTTACTTTAATATGTTTATGAAACAAGACACAACATGTTAATTAGCAGCTCAAAGGTGCTGATAGGTGTTATCACCAGGCTAGCTGTTGCCCCCTGCATCCAGTCTTCCTGCTAAGCTAAGCTAAGCTAAACTAAGCTAGCCACGTCCTGACTGCTGATCTGTATTTAGCCTGCAGATGTGAAATCATCCATCTTCTCATCTCACCCTCAGAAAGCAGATTGTTTCCCAAAATGTTCCAGAACTGTTCCTTTAAGCAGTTTCAGCCACGACTGTGACCTGCAGGAGAGCACGTTTAGGATTAAGAAAAGGGATCGAAGACCTCACAATGCACTGAATGAAGGAAGGGTGTTTTCTCGTGTTTAGATTTAGCACTTCTCACACACACACACACACACACACACACACACACACACACACACACTACAGATAGCTCGTCCATTTGTTGATCTAAGAAAATTAATCGGCTGTTTTGATAATCGATTAATCGTTTCTAAAGCTAAAAATGTCCAACGTAAACTGAAGGATTTGCTGCTTTTCTTTGTCATTCATGACAGTAAACGCAGAGTCTTTGGGTTTTGGACAAAAGAGGTAATTTGAGGACGTCGCTTTGAGCATTTTTCATGATTTTCTTGTGATATTTTGTCAGCTGAACTAAAATAATGAACAGATCAATGGATGATGGAAGCGCTCTTTAGCTGCAGCCTTACAGCTCAGAAACCACACAGACGACGTGCTGATAGACTGATGGGACGTGTCACATGTAGAGCTGAAGTCCTCCGTCCCGTCCTCTCTGCTCTTCTGTGAACATGTTTACGCTCTGTGCACATTTTGCCTTCGTCGTCTCACTGGACGAGGCCCCGTCTCCTCCTTTCAGCAGCTGGATTCAGTGTGGTGTCGGCCAGATGTGTGAAACGGTGCGTTTGCACAAAGACAGAAGATTCGCGTCAGAGCGGATCTGTTTCATAAGTCCCAACTGTTGGCTTCCACTCCCACAGCCATAAAGACATAAAGACATGCCTGTAATCGCCTCTTTGTTTCACAAGAAAAGAGGCAAAGTGTCACCGTGGTATCAGCGAAGTTCTCAACCTTTTGACTAATAATCGTTAATCTGCTGAGTGTTCAGCCCTTATCAGACGTCGAAAAGGCAGCCGGGGATTTAGCTGATTGTACTCAAATTGAAACTTTAAGGATCATAAAAAAAGAACATAAACATGCAAAATGAGAATGATTCCTCCAATGGAAATAAGATAAGTTAATATAAAACTTCAATTAAATGGCTTCTATGATTAAATGAAGTGGTTCCAGTCCGTCTGTGATCCTCATTGTGATGGTAGTTAGTCATGTTTTTCCACAGAAAAGTGCTGCCATGTTAATGAATAATAAATAAATAAATATCTGAAAATCTGACGTTCGTCCAAACTGCACTGCGGGGACAGCTGAGTAACTGATCGCATGATCTGAGTGTTTGTGCTCTCTCAAATTAGAGAAAAGTCAGAAAAAATGAACATCTCTGAATCCCTTCAATCCTCCCATCAACCCTGGTATTTATCTTTGAGCCTGCATTCCTTCTAGTGGCCAGCAGGGGGCGACTCCACTCTGATTACATGCAAGCTTATGAGAAAATGACCCAACTTCTGACCTCAGGAAACAGTTTCCTGACGAGTTTATGGTCTCAGTCATTCGATTAAAGGCGTGGCGGCCTTGTGTCTTGAGGTGGAAAACTCGGTAATGAGTGTGTGTCAACAGGTTTTTGTTCCGCACACACACCGTCACACACCTGGACCTGGAACCTGCTGCCTTTTATTTGAAGCCTTTGCTGCTTGCTCTCAGTGTTTTCGTCCTGTCGGCGTTGAACTCTTTGTGTGCCGTCACACAGATTGTTCAGACGCTGTAGACACGTGAGGGTGCAGCTGGTGATTTGGAACTTACTGAACTATGATTTAAATTGAACTTTATCGCTAAAATTGTGGGCCGCAACGACAAAGTGATGCTTCCACGTGATTCTCGTCCGTGCTTCACTCAAAGAGCTGCTAAGATAGAAAATGATGTGTCCCTTGTAAATAATAAGAATCTATTTATTTTCTTAATATATAGCCTCCAGCACGCGTGACGTGTTCCTGCTAGGTGTTAGCGCGTCCTCGTTAGCATTTTGTTCCTCGTTCTGTCCAGACGTCAGGTTTGTTTCTTCCTCTGCTGACGAGCTGAGCGTCGTTTGTGATACCGTGGTGCGATTTCATGCCGTCCTCGTTTCCTCCTCGTCCTTTTGGCTGACAGCAGCTCCCGTTATGGATCGAATCTGTCGAAGCAGCTCACAAACGTTCGCTGAGGAGGACTTTGGCTCGAGCACATGAAGTAGAGGTGTTTGTTCTGCCGTCTTGTCAAACCTCTGACTGTCGTGGAGCGGCTGAGGTTCACGTTCGACACGCTGTGGTTTCAGTTTTCCACCATTTTGTCCGTCACACTTGTGGTCTTGCGGCGTTCTCTGTGCACACCTTATGCCACGTTTGACCTGTTGAGGTTTGGCTTTTCCTCTGAGGTTGCTGACCGAGCGCTGTGTGACCGAGTCAGGGAGTGACGTGTGGGGTCCCCTCTGCCAGCGTAGCCTGAAGTTCACCCTGTCTCAGTACTTCTCATGACTACTCAACGTGTACTTTTACTGTAAAACAGCTCTGAAGACTGTCAGCACTGATTCCAGGCCAGGACTTCACGTGTTAACACATTTTAAACTTGAAATTATTGCGAGTCGTGTGCCAACAATGCTTCTGTTTGTCTTTTCTATCAGAGTCAGTCGTGTCAGTCTGTGCTTTATGATTCCTGCTGTAAAACATCAGAAAACACGCTGATTTCTCTCCTGTGGATTCTACTGTTGACTGCAAACCAAGGAACAAATAACAGTTCAAGGGCTTTCGATGTTGAAATGTGAAATACAATAAATCCATTCTGGTTTTAAAATGTCTCAGTTCATTGTTTCAGAGGACAGACGAGTAATTACCATCATTAATTCAGTTAGTTTTCTTTATTTTAAGGCTTTAGAGCTTAAAACTAAACTACTTCAACTGACCTGATAACTAATAACAGTTTTATTCTGAAAGTCTACGTCCATACTGTATACTTCCTGTTTATAGGTGTATATATTGTATTTGTGGACAGACAGAAAATCAGTAAAAAGTTCAAATATTTGCAACTGATTTCCAATGAAACTCAAAAATAAAATATTGAACAGAATTATATTTGAACATTTGTTTCTATTGATGTCCTGCCTGAAAAAGTTTGTTTTGTCTCCCATTTTAACTCCATTTAGGACAAAATATCTGCAGGGACACAAATAATTCAAGCCAAACTGCCAGAAATAAAAGTAAATTGAGAATATTGTACAAAAGGCTCCATACAGAAACAAGTGTTTGGATGGAAACAGAGTGACGTATCTCAGCAGCTGTGGAAGAAGTATTCAGATCCTTCACTGAAGTAAGTAGAAAAATACTCTATTACAAGTTAAAGTCCTGCATTCAGAGCCTTACACTACTACAAATGTGTATGAGCAGTTAAATTTCCTTGAAGTAAAAGTCATGTTGCAGTAAAATGTTCCCTAATATTCCTGCTGCGTTCATGTCTTTGCTGTCGATGTTCAAGCTCATCTGAGCTGTTTTATATCCTGTTGGCTGCTTTAATCTTCATGTTCTAGAAGATCATCACATGTTCATAAAGTCAGCTTTCATGAGAAAAAAGCCTGTTTTCAGCTTTGTGACGATGCTTTTTCAGCTGATCCAAGAGGATTTTTTTATCAGTTTATCTTTGCTGCGTCCCGTCCGCGGGCCGGAGGAGTGTTTACTGTTTATTGATCCTCTGTCTGATCCGTGTATTGACACAAACGCTGCGCTCACATCTAAACTCGTATTAAACACAGATAGAAAGCGAAGATTCTCGTGAATCGACTGACGCAAACACAGTCACAACAGGAGGCTCAACAAACGCCGACAGCAGACAAACAGGTTTTTAAAACAGGCAACTCACCGACGACGTCTGCCATGTTTGACCCCTGAAAACTCCTGGAAACTTTAACTGACAGACGCCATCTTGTTTTCATTTCCTCTGTGGAGTTTCAAACTAACACTTTGACCAATCACGATCTGCCATGTGAAGCCTAGCAACCAGAGAAGCCAATAACAGTCTGAGCTGAACAGAGGGGCCTCCTCCTCTTTTTACATGTCAACATTGAGCCAATCACAGCTGATGTTGTACATGACTGACACTTCGAATAGCCAATGAAATTCTGAATACGCTGATCAGCTGCTTCAGTGGCTTATTTCCAGTTTCCGATCACCTCAGATCAGTGAAGTCAGTGCTGATAGAGACGTCACCCAGTTTGAATCATGAACTTTAATAACTGCTGATCCTCTGACAGCTCTGTGCTTTGGGATCTGCACATCTGATGACGTTCCCATCATCCTCAGTGGTGCTCGCTGTGTTTAGTGCTAATGAAAGCATGCTAGCACGCTAAACCACAGCATGTTAGCATGTTGATGTTGGCAGAGCTGCTGGCTGCAGGTCAACAAACAAACCAACAAAATGATCACATTTGTTGACTTTTGATGGATTTTCTACAGTCTGTGCTGCAGTCAGTCAATCATTTTTGTAAGTGAAGGCTTTTTCAGTCACAGAAATGCTTCATGCTGCTGATAAATGGCAGTTTTTCTTCTTTTTTTCAGCCTCCTTTGTCATATTTCTTGTTACTTACTGCAGCAGAGCTAGTTGCCCCTGCAAAGATCTCCTCTGTTGGGGATAGATTGATGATTGATGAGACTGATGGAGGAAAAACACAGAGACAGAGGTAATCCATCTCTCTGATAACCGCCGTCCTCCATTTTCACAGCCAGTCAAAGCCCTGAGCGGCGTGAAGGCGCAGGAATTCGTCCTGTTGACACAGTTAAAGGCCTCCGAGGCTCCCGTGGTCTTAAGGAGCAGCTCCTCCGGCCGCTGGCCAGCAAACGTCCGGGCTGAGGTATGAGCCGCTGGGAGGTTACCGTGGGTTGATGGAGGACAAAGCTCTGCCGGCTCAGCACATTAGTCTTGCAGCTGTGGGTGGGTGACACCAGAGGACATGGAGGACAGACACACTGTGAGGAAGCTTTGAACGAACCGAGGCACTATAAAAGATTAAGGTCACGCTGCGGGGTTTATTTTAGCAGAACCGCCCCATGATGTGCAGCTCTGCTCCGAGACAACACTTCAAACTTCACACGAGTTTCGCTGCAGCTAAACCTCAAGAGGTTCACAGTAAAACAAGCACTGCTGGTGGAGCAACACTGTAAAAAGTACTCAGTTTGAAGTACTTTCACTGTGCTTGAGTATTTTCTTTTCATGCCACTTTTTACAGAGGATACTGACTTCACTGCATTATCTTTAGTTACGTGTTACTTTAGAGAATTTTACAAACAAAACATACAAAGAGCTTATAAAAATATGTTTTGTAATAAATAAACAACAATATTAACAACCAGTCGATTAATCAATTAGTTTGTTGGCAGAGAATTGATTTGCAACTAGTTTGATTATTGTTTTTCATTTTTTTCATGTAAAACATTTTACTACTTTGAGTACTTTGAATACTGTCAGTACATTTTCCTGATAATACTTCAGTACTGTTACTCCATGTCCTCACTCACTGCAGCAGCACAGACTGAAGGTCTGCAGCGCCCTCGTGTGGCTGAAGTGAGTCCTCGGTGTTTTCTCTGGAAACAGCAGCACAGACGCCATTTATCACCGACAAAAACACACACTTTAATTTGAAACAGCTGTGTGAACCTCTGCAGCGCGAGGCACGCGAGGAGCCGCGTGAAGCTGCCTTCAGGTGCTGTCCGGAAAGTTGAACTCTGACCTGGAGGTCCTTTATGAAACTGTTCGGGGGTAAATGGAGCATCTACACACCTGCAGCCTGCTCAGAGAAGCAGATTTACTGAAGAAGAAACCCTCAGATAACATGACCTGATGTGAAAACACCTGTTTTACTCTGCAAAAGTACCCACTTAACTATTTTAGCTATTGCTTTATCTGCACGGATTATTTTCAGTGTTACAGTGAAAAGCTAAAAGTTAAACAGGGACTCATTTGTGAATTACATTTTCAGCAAACAATTACATTTGTTTCTTTGTTATTAGAGATTTCCCCTCTAAACTTCTCAGACGGTTTAAGTTAAAGAAGAAAAAAAAACGTTCAGTGTGTCCCAAAAAAAAGTCTGACAAACTTTCAAATTGTGTGATTTAAGCGGTCTGTTAACTTCCACCAGAGCATCATCTTAATGCTCCACACGAGAGGCACAAAGTCTTTGAAAGCAGACAAACAACTCGTGTGTTTTATTTCAACATCTTATCTTTAATCCTGCAGAAACTTTCCCATCACGCAGGCTCATCCACCGCGTGGAAACAGGAGTTTACGGCCGGCACCTGAAGGCACCACACACACACTTTCCTGGAAAGCATTTAGAGTTTTTTCTGAGGAAGGAAAGAAACATGAAATTTAATATCTCGTCCATAACTCCGGCGTGGTGTGTAACTTCTCTGCTATTCGGTTGTGAAATCAGTTTCCAGGAAATAGACGGAGAACAAAATGATCCGTGATGGAACAAAAAAACAACAACATCAACATCTGCCAAACAGCAGCAATCAACAACAGCACAGACCCTCACTGTGTCTGAACAAGCACAAAGACTAAAGTTTAAACCTCACACATGATGATAAAATGACTGAAGACTCGTTTCCACACAGAGGAGGTGATTTCTGTGAAAGGGGGAAGATGTGAGCGCCTCCTGGGAGGAGTTTAAGGTTTCTGCCTCCAGCTGCTGCCTCCACCTCAGCTCACAACCAGCGGGCTGCAGACGGAGCAGAGCCGGACCGTGTGATGAGGGACAGCGTGAAACCGGACCGTCCGGTCCTGATGTGACCCATCCGCGATGAGAGCAGAAGAGATGAAGAGCGGAGCCTGAAGCTTTTCCAGAGAGCAAACAGGAGAAAGGAGCAAACCCAGAGGAGCCCTCACTGGATCTGTGCATGAGGAGGAGCAACAAGTGAGGCTCCAACAGGTGAGAACAAGCAGCTTCTGCAGGTAAAGAGCTTCAACAGAGGACAGAAAAGAAATGTAGTTTTCATCAGGTTTTAATGCTGCGTTTGTGTTTGTGGTTTAAATAAAGTTTGGACAAACTAAAATACTGAATGAACACAGAAAATGTTCTTTCCTCTGATGAAGTTTAAAGAACAGAGTGAATTATCATGGGAACATATTTTATGAAGTGCTCAAAGAAAGTTCAGAAAACTACATTACGACAACTTTAATGATCAGTTCAATCAGTTTTCACAGTGGAATACACAGTAGTTTTATTTTATGGGTATTTTTATTCATGTTCTGTGACCAGCGTTGGGTGATGAAGTTCAGCAGCTTTAGAATTTACCACAATTTAACCACAAACAGTTAATTTATCCAAGATTTCTTCCATTTTATTCCTCTGTAAATCGAATATTTTAGACAAAAAAATCCATATTTGGTCATTTTAGCCTGGAATATGTCTTTATCTGTGACTGATTTACTGTAACACATTATGAGGTTTGTTGCAGCTCTACAAGATGATAAATGACAGTCTAAGTTTTTCACGAACGATGAATCACTGAAGTCATTTTTCAGCCAAAAGTCCTTAAACTTTCTCTTTCAGCTTCTTTAATCTGATTTGCTGCTTTTCTTGGTCTCAAACGACGGCGAACAGAAGTTTAAAGAAGTCACCACAAGCTTTTCACCACTTTCTATCAGCTGATCAGGAACATTATCACATGTTTTTCTTTGTCTTGTTTGATTGTAAATCAATCATTTGAGAGTTTTGTTGGACTTTTGATCGGACAACAGAAACTGAACATCTCAGCGTCGGCTAAAGGAAACTGAAACAGTTTTCACTTTGTTGACGTTTTATACACCAAACAATGAATCTTCCTCAATGAATGTGATGAATATAACTGTTAAACCTGCAGCCAGGAGGGGGGTCAGGAGGGGCCCCTGGGCCCCCTGGCAGGTTAATGATGAACCACATGTTTAGCGTTTCCAAGGCTGCACCGTCCACAGCTTTAATTTGTTCTGAGAAGATCAATCACTGGATTATTACTGATTGTATTGATCTGCTCTCATGTGGTGTAACTGCTGCTGATCATTACTTTAACTGTTGATGAGGCTCTGGTTTCGTGACGTCTTTAAACGTCTCACCTGGTCTCGCCACCAACAGTCTGAGAGATGTTCAAGTTAACATGATGTGAAACAGAAACGCAGCAAATCTTCACATCTGAGAAAAGAAAAAGTTTATTGATGAATCAGTAAATCAGCTGTTACGGCACTCCTGCTGCTGTTTTGGCTCTTCATGTGATTCAGATTTATGTCACAGCGCAGACTGGAGGCTGTGGTTTTACTGGTCTGACCAGTGTCCTGCAGGTCTTTGATGAAGCTGCTTGCTGTTCGCAGTGCTGATCTCCATCATGTCCCTGTGGATGATCCTTCCTGTCAGCCTGCCGGTCTTCACCATCACTGGAATATGGGTCGTGTAAGTGACAACAAACTCTCTTGAGTATTTTTCTCAGCGTTTGCAGAGAAACTGTTGTACAAAGTGCTGCAGCTCCAGATTCCCGCTCTCTATACGTTAGCCTAACGGCCCCCTGCAGCGATCATGATGACCTCCACCAGCTGAATGTTTTCCCTTTTCTGGAAGGAGAATGTTTATTCTGCGATTGTTGTCGGAGAAGTTCATCCTTGAGATTCCTCTCGGCTGGACTGCGTGTCCCTGATTCTGCCTCCTCTTTTACTCCCAGCAGTCACATCTGCAGCCCAGCAGCGACCAGTAACAGCTGCTTTTATGGTGGAAAAGAGGAAGCAGAGCTGTAGACCGCGTTCAGCATCCGACACAGTGCGAGGCGACAGGTGGCGGAGTGAACTCATGAACACACAGTGTCACAGTGTGTGTGGATTCAGAGCGATCCAAGATGAAGATTCAGGGCAGATTTGAAAACCGCACTCGAAATATGCAGCTACAGCAGGCAGAGATTAGCTTAGCTTAGCACAAAGACTGGAAACAGCGGGAAACAGCTAGCCTGGCTCTGTCTAAAGGTACCAAAACCTGCCTGAAAAGCTCACTAATTAACACATCACATCTTGGTTACATAATGCTTTCTCAGTTAAAGCTAAGCTAAGCTAACCACCCCCTACAAACATCAATTTCTCACGTAACTCTTGGCAAAAAGGCAAATGAGCGTTGAATTATTTTAATTTAGGATGACGTCTGGATTTGTTGAGTTGTAAAATAACTTTTTTAACTTATTATAAATCACTCAGGTGTGTGTGTGAGGAATCAGAGCTCAGGTCTTTGTTGTCAGACTGGTGATGTATAACTCACAGTGGGTTAGTTTATGCTAAACTAAGCTAACCAGCTGCAGCTTCATATTTACTGTGCAGACGTAAGTCTCTTACCGCAAGAAAGCAAATAAGCCTAAATCCCAAAATGTCGAACTCTGGACTGAAAGATGAGACATTTTGGCCTCTGCTGCATCAGGTTTTAACCATTAAAAGTAATCTGCCTCGTGCACGTTCCCCCACTTTATGGTAAATTCCTGCAGTAACCCTTTAATGAAGAATAATGTTTAGCTGCAGCCTTTGCTGTGGGACCTTCCTCCTCCTCATCCTCATGTTTGTTCTGTGAAACTGAACTGTGAGTTCAGGTAGAGAGGTCAGGAGAACAATGATTTAATCATAAAAACAAATGTACCTCTGTGGAAGCTGATATCAGGACTCAGGTCGACTTAAAGAGTCCGCTGGCGCCTCATTATTATATTTCTCACAACATTTTTTTTAGTTATTGTTTAGGCAATTAAATCTCAGGGAATTTCACAGAAGGTTTGCTTTGCAGTGATTATTTTTAATGAGACTGAGACGATTTTCACTGAGCTGCATCCCTGAACAGACCCTGAGATACAAAACTTCTTTCTCCACGTCGACTTCTGGACTGTGTGACTCTTTCTTTGTCTCTTCCTCTTCCTCTTCTTCTTCTTCCTTTCTCTCCTCGGTGTGAGACGACTGACACAGCCTCCTCTTGTAAGAAACCTTTCACACCTTCGCAGGAATGTTTCACGCCGGCCCTCCAAAGCTCTGCTGTCAGAGGCGAGTCCGTAATCCCCCTCGTTCTTCCTGAGCTGTTGTTCTTCAGCCACGTCGACACCTGTCTGCCTCTGAAGGCCTCGTTTGACCCAGAAACATGTAGCTTGTTCCGCAGCTGCAAAAATACGAGTCCATGTTTAACATGTTAACCAAAGCCGAGTAAATGATTGAACCTAAACACCACAGAAGCTGAAATGCTGTCTGCTGCCGTTCATCACAGATCAGTTCTTCTGACCCGAGTGCCCCCGTGTTATCAGAGATCAATGGAGGCTCTCCAGTCAGCAGCTCTTATCTGTGGCACTGTGGGTGTTTTGTGTGTTTTGTTGGCTGTAGAGTTTCATTTCTCTTGATGTTTTTAAGTGTCAGATAAGATGCTGGTGACATGCAGCTTCAGCTGAAAGACTAATCAAAGACAGTCTGCAAACATGCTAGCAGCTGGTGCCTCAGCTAACATCAGCATGCTAACATGCTAACAGTGAACACGCTGTTGTTTACCAACGTGTTAGCATGCTAATATTTGCTATTTGGCACTAAACACAGCTGAGGTGAAAGGGGATGTCATATTTTGTAGTTTTGCACGAATTTAGTCAAAAACCAAAATGTTGGACAAACTGAAATTAGATGTAAGGAAGTGCAGAGCAGCAGACCGGCGGTGTGTCTGTGGACGTGGTTACTCTGACGTCAGAGTGCAGGTTAAAATACAGCCAGCAGCTTCTGCGTACATGTATGACGAAGACGAGCTCAGTCTGTCAGAGAAACTCCTGCCTGGACTGCCGTTAAACATCCCATGTGAGACGATGCGTTCAAGCGCTCCATTTCTGTTTGTTTTCTGTCAAACAGCAACAAACAGGAGACAGCCGTGTTTTGACAGTGTAGCTGCTGCATGAAAGATTTGTCCAAACCAACCAGAGTCCTGATAATCAAAGCAGTATCTTATTTATTTCATGTCTTTCTGTTCACGCTCACCAACGATTCTTCTCTCCTTTATCTTCACAGATATGCGATGGCCCTGTACAACCAGCATGTCTGCCCTGTGCATAACTGGTACAGCACACACACACACACACACACACACACACACACACACACACACACACATTTCAGTTGAACACCAGTGAAGCAGCTTGTTCTTTGTTCAGTGTCACAGGAGGACAGACGGCCTGAAAACGCTGCCGAGTCTCAGCTGTAAAACTCTTGTTATGTGTTTTAATACAACAGACTCATTATTTAGATGTTCTCATTTACAAATTTGTGAGTTTCTGTTGTCACATCAAGCATTAAACAATGATTTACGTCACGGTTTTCCAAGAGTTTGTAAAGCATGAAGCCAGAGTTTTGTATAGGTTTAAGGTGGAATCTGTTTCTGGTTCGGAGAGACACCAGCGGAGGGCCAAACATGCGTTCTCTAAAGTAGCTTGGAGGTGCTCTCTGCTCCTGTTAAAGCGCCACAAAACTCCAAAAACTCACTCACTTATTAAGAATAATTACTCTCAGATGCTCGCTGTGAAAACTGTGGAAGTAAACACACCAGTTTCTGAGCCTGAGTGTTTACGTAGCATCGATTCAGAATAAGCTAATTCACGGCCGGCTTATTTTGCATGCGGAATCGTTTCTCAGCCCGCATCCCACTTCCTGTCGGTCTTAATTCAAACATTGTGAGGGTGGAGACGCAGGAGGAATGGAGCACTGGAGACGAGGAGTGGACATTAAGAAAATAAAGTGCTGCAAATGTTGACACAGTGTGTAAAGGAAGAGATTTAGGGTTACAGTAAACTGAGGCTTCGGCAAAGGAAAGAATGCAAACAGATTCAGATGGAAGGAGAAGAAAGTGGCTTCAGGGCTGCAGCTGGATTTATCTCTGACATCACGTGACCTCTGTGGAATGTGGAACCTAAACATGGATTAAAATCACCTGCTCTACCTTCCCAGCTGGTACAGCAAACACACAAATACACCAACGCACATTAATAACAGTTCAAGTTATCGAGGTGTTTATGAAACTTTACCAGGAGACGTCTGTAAACACCTGCAGGGACGTGTGTGAGGAATACAAGTCGGTTTTTAAAGGGGTGTTTGGTGAATCCAGTTTCAGACACACTGAGTGACACTAACTGAACTGAACTGAACAGCTGTGGTATCGTGATGCAGACGACAGACGGTTGAATAGATATATTATCCTCTTGTGATGTTCTTTCATGTCCACGTTAGTGAGGAAGCTGCTGAATCTCTCGGGTTTGACGTCAGGACCGTAAACGTGTCTTCCTCTGTGCAGCTTGTCGCAGTTCATACAGGATTAAAAACCCTGAAACATCTCACAGTTTTGAAATCACACACAGTGAAGCATTTAACTGTTATCTAAAAAACATTTCACCAAAAGCATTTTGGGTTAATTTTCTACGGTTGTTGGCGTGGAGCATGATGATGATGCAACGAATGTGCGAGCCGCAGCTCAGCCATTAACAGAGCGTTCACACATTTGTTCACTTTAGATTTATTATGCAGCTTTGATGAAGCTCTTCAGGGCCAAAAGTCAAAATATGGCTTGAAAAGTGGATTTGTTTTCTTGAACTTTAAACTGCTCTGAGATGAGTTTCAGTGATTCCAGCTGGGCCCAAAATGATTTTTTGACTTTGAAATTCTTCAGACTTTCACTGAAATGTTTTTATCCTTCAGTATCTGTGAATGCAGCTTCATGTGTGTGTTCACAGGCTTTATAATGCGTCGTGTGAGGAGCAGCTTCCGTTGCAGAGGGGTCCTGTCCTGTGCTGCACTCTGGACAACATACCGCTCATCAGGTCAGTGAGCTCACCTCTGCAGGTGCAGTCAAACTGCTGCTGTGTGTTTACCTGCGACTCTCCTGTTACATAACCGTCACAGCCGTCCGCTTCCTGCATGCGATCTCATGAACTAAACAAAGGCACGCTGTTGACATTGAGTCCCTGCTGTTTCTTGAACTCGTGGCGGTAAATCAGCGATGAAACTGACTGAGAATCCTCTTTCTGCTCTCGCAATAATAATAATCTCCTTGGAGCACACACTGTTGGCATGTTGTGACCGCGGATATCGAGTGAATTAACAGCTTGCCTTGCTGTGGTCTGTGGTTTCCTCCAGTCATTTCTGGACGCTCTGAGAGGTCTGCTTTTGTTTGGTGTAACAGTAAATAGTCTGTTTAGTTCTGCTCCTTCTACGCTTTGACAGCACAAGTCTGAACTGAGCCTCAGAGTAAAGAGTGCAGCTGTAATAAACGTATTGTCTCGAGCATCATCTCTTATACAAAAGAAATAACAATAATAATGATAATAATAAAGCAGGAAACACGGTGAAAGACCCTGTTGTAACATCTTCTCATATCAGATCTATAAAAACTAGTTTCCCTTCATGCTGCGGTGAAAAAAACCTTTGTACATCCAACAATCTTTGCTTGTAGTTTTTCTTTTCATTCATGTCGCCTGCATCAATGCATACATGAAAGTTGGGTAAAATGCTTTGCATACAGTGCAGCGTGTGAGCTGCTGCTTGTACGCTGTCAGATATTCTGCAGAATTCACTCAGTTTATGTTGTTCAATGAGGAAATTGATGCTGATGTCATGAAACCAGCCCTCAGTGTTCGCACTCAAGATGACGAAGATCATTAAGGATGAAGCTGCAAAAAGAGCTTTAAAATGCATCAGTGACGCAGCCTGAGAGAGAACAGAAACACTCTTCTTCTTTGGTATTATAATGTCTTTAATCTCTGTTGTTCTCTCGGGCATCAGGGGCCAAATATCAGCGAACGTGGTCTCTGTTATTGTTGAACATTAACATGACGGTCTGAATGACAGACAGGCCTCATTTCGATGGATAGATGAAGCCAGCAGTGTTACAGACTTCCTGTCTGAAAAGGCCTCCGTGTAATTTAATGCATTTGATCATTAGCCTGTTGAAGACAAACAAGTCAGACAGACAGGAAACAGTGAAGTTTGCTCGATGGTAGTAAACCAGGTGATTTAAAGTCTTTAGAGAAGTTGCTCTGGTAGGTGAGGAGCAGCTGTAGTGCAGATTGTTGTCAGATGAGTCCACACTTGCCCGACTGAGGCTCACGTTCAAAGGGGGAGGTCGTCCTCTTCACCTCCACAGGAAGGAGAGCTTTTGTTGTCTGTAGCTGATCCTCCGCCGCTCTTTGAAAAGCTGCCACACTGAAATGTTAATGCAAAATGCTTCTTCACTCCAAACAATGACAGCCAGTGATGAGCGGGGGGTTAATGTAGCAGCTGAAGACGCCTTCAGCTCGAATACAGGAACCTTTTAGGTCCATATTGAGAGATAAATATGTGATGGTCAGTCTGTCCTCGACCTCCCAGTCAGGCTGTTATTTTCCAGTCATATCAATCACAATCGTTCCTCTGCTGAACTGAAATGCTGGCGTGCTTTCAATGCCACAGAGTAAGTAAGAACACATTTTTGCTGCTTTTTCATGAGTATTCTGAAGGAATTCCTGCCTGAGAATAAAAGAGGATCATGATGGGGGACGTAGGGGGTCAGGGAATGGATTTGAACTCTGCAGGAACTCTGCAGGCCAGCCACACTAACGACCCTCCTCTCCTCTCTGCTTTCATTGCAGCAAATGTGGAACTCTCCCACCTGAAAGCTGCTTTTTCAGCCTCATATGCAGCACCGGCTCCTTCATGGGTGAGTATCAGTACAGCAGTATTCAGTCAGTAATGTGTGTACAGAGAGCGTAGATGTTTTTTCACCTTCACACACATCTACCAACATGCAGCTCTCGGCTGAACGAGGCTTTCAGCCTTGTTTTCTCAGCTGTCATGGCTCCGGCCGAGTCGCTGTTTCCCAGAGTGCACTGCCAGGTCCCGCCTCACCCCCTGCCTCTGAAGGGAAAATCTGCCCCACGCCATGAATGGTGCATTTTTATACGCCGTGACCGTTCACCCTCTGACCGTGAGGGCAACTACTCTACTACTAAAAAGCCACTTCAAAACATTTATTTTGGGCGTTTGACTCTGGGTTCATTGCCCAGCGTGCAGCGAGCTGTATATTGATTTTTCTTCTTTATTTGCTCGATGAAACTTTGTCAGGAACCTGAGAATTCACACGGCAGGAGTTTACGGTAGCGAGCTTTGGTTTTCTGGGATTTTTTAAGACGAAGGCTGATGTTGTTCTGAACATTGTGCAGAGCTGCTGGCGAGTGGCGCCCACTCCCCTGATTTTCTGCCAGATTTTGCAGCTAAAGTTCAGCTAAGGGTGAAGTTACGCTCAAACAGAACTAGCTCGTAAGACGTGTGGTCAAACCACGCTGAAAATCAGAAGTTTATAGAACAGCCACACTCAGAGGGAGGACGGTAACAATATGAGGGGGGAGCATTTTCTGAAGGTTTCTCCTGGAGGACATTCATGATGACGGACATCCAAATGAAAAGTGACAGAAAAGTTTGCATCAAGAGTTAAAAGAGAGAAAAGTTCAAACCCTGGCTTTGATATTCAACCATATGACAAGCACTTCACGCAGGCAGCTTAAATCAACTCCAAATGCACGACTGTACCTCCTTACCGAGCGTCCAATGGGATCCAGGCATTGATGGTTTGCAGACGTTACGACGGCTCCAGTTTAACTGTGGAGAGAAGTAGTGGAAAATTCATTTATGCAGTTATGACTGATGTTACTGGACTCCCTGACGCACCTGGGACCTCAATTTAAAACCTCAAGCTGTGCAGCAAATGTAATAGATGGCAGGAAAACCAGGTTAGAAAATGAATATTGTGGTTATTCGCATGCTGATGTAGTCTGCATTCAAATACAAGAAACACAGTGAGTCACAACTGTGTCATCAAACTTCAGCATACATCAAAATCTGTGACTTTATAAGACCAAATCTGAGGCTTTGCAGTGAGCAGAAAAGGTTGACACTGAAGTGATCATTGGATAATTCTGCTGTGGAGTCTGTGTTTGTAATTTCTCCCTCAGATCTCTTTGTTTGGTGCTGCAGGAACTGGGTTGGGTGGATGAATGTAGAGTGAAGTGCTGCCGTAGGCTTATCTCAGCACGACACACTGCTGTGTGTAAACCTCCGTCAGTGCAACACAAGGGCAGCTGAACACTGCACAGCACTGCATACGCTGAGGAAACCTGTGAGTGTTTGTGAGGTCAGTCTGATGCCGGAGGATCCCACGAGTTCAGCGTCACACTCAAATGTGCTTTACTCTGCAGAAAATGGTTCAACCTTGAGGCGAGCCTGAAGTTCAAACGCTGAATCTCAGTGTCATTTATGTGACCTCTCACCAGGAACATCTGGTTGTTAAAGTTTCTCTGAGAGCATTTTGGATTTTGGGGACGTTTAAAAAGCTCTTTAACCTGAAGTAGCTCATTTGTTTTCTGTGTCTGACACAATTGAGCGTCCTGCTGCTCCTCATGACTTCACATTACTAAGACAGAAAGATTGAGGGTTAAAATTAGTGTGTGAAATAAGCAGGAATGTTGCATCAGTTTGAGCAGTTTCAGACTGTTTTTTGGCCACACAATCCAGCAGTCTGTCAAAATGTTCACGTGTTTCAATGACGTACAGCAGCATAAACAAGAGCTGTGTGCTGTGAACAGAGTCTTCAACTCCTGGAGACCTGCTGGTAACCCACAAAGGTCAAGGGTCAGGCCAGACAGTGAAGGAGTAAGTCACATTTGGTTACGATGAAAGTAGGGCTCTAACTAACAATTTTTTTCATTAGCATCATTCATAAAAAGTCAGAAAATAGTTAAAAAAAAATAAAAAGTTTGATAATTTTGTCCATCCAGCTGTCTTAAAACAAAAGTTTACTGTCGTATGTGATAGAGAAAAGCAGCAAATCCTCACATTTCAGAGGCTCAGAACCAGGAGTGTTTAGCATTTTTAGCCGTGCTAGCAACATGAAAGTAAATTTAATGCTAATGTTGGTCGACCGCTTTGGTCCAAACTGACATTTCTTAACAAATGTTGGACGGATCGGATGTTCAACTTCAGAATAAACTGTAATAACTCTGATGATCATCTGACTTTTCATTTTAATGCATCAACAGATCAAAATTTAGCTTCACGCAGTCATTTGTATTTTGAAATATCTGTTAAACTCTCAAAAGTCCCGTCAGCCCCAGCTGTTCTTTGTGTTTACTGCTCATTGCTAATGTTAACATGCTAGCATGCTACCATTTTACCATGGTAAACATTATATGTGGTAAAGGTCAGCATATTAGCACTGTCTTTGTGAGCCTGTTAGCATTTAGCTCAAAGCACCACCGTGTCTAAGTACAGCCTCATTTGAGCTAATTAGCAAATGTTAGCATGCTAACTAAGATAGTAAACATGGCTAAACATTATCCTTCCTAAACATTACGTTGTAGCATTGTCATTGTGAGCATGTTGCCATGGTAGCATTAGCATTTAGCTCAAAGCACCACTGTGCCTCTCAAACCTGCTGGAACATAGACTCTCAAAAAATGTCTGAAACCATAAATTAAAGATCAAAACATTAAATTTTCTTTGGGTCGACTGATCCATGAATCAGTGGAAAACATGCAAAGTTTAAGCAACTGTGCTGCCGTGTGCGAGCTCACACTCTGGAAGTTTCCACAACATCAAAAGCTTTTCCCTTTTTATTGTGCTCTCATAAACAATAGTCGGTTTATGTCTGCGAGGCGGTTTGTTTAACTCGAAGGTGTGGTGAGCGCGAGTGGAGACGAGAGGATCAGAAAGGCGATCCCTCGCTGTGCTGCAGCCGGTGAAACACTCAGATAACCCAGAAGCCGACATGGGGAGTCTTATCTCTGCACACACTCGACCATCAAAAACTGACCACTGTGCTCACTGCTGGACGGACACTATGAAGCCCAGAACAGGCGCTGTCTGCGGTTCCTAACATGATGAGCACCAGATGTGATGAGCGGTGTGAAGCTGCTTTGATGAAGCACTTAATAAACACACAGGAGGAAGCTGCTCACTCAGATCTGCAGCAGCATCGCTTTATGTTTCAGAGGCAACGCTGAGATCTCGCTGTTCTGTCGATGCTGCTGCAGCATCTTCGCTTTGACAGGAGAGTAAAGGTCAATCCAGTAACCTGCTGAGTTTATTTAATTTTTAGTCGTTTGCAATCCAGCACACAGATACATTCCCACACATACACCTGCGTCGTTGGTTCAGTGTCTGAGCCATCGTGGTTTCCATCTGCATGACCAAACATGTCGTCCTCTCTGTTCTCCAGTGATGCTGATTGGTCTGCTGCGTTACGCTCACGTCATAGAGAAGCACCAGAACTGCATCCTCAACACAGCCGGCCTCTCCACCGCGTGGATCTGTGCCGCCGGCCTCATCATGGTGGGAAACTTCCAGGTAATCACGCTCTGATCAGAGCCGCTTTTATAATGGTGGTCTATGGGAAAATGCTTGCGGGGCCATGGGTGCAGTACCACAGGTGGCCACTGGGGCAAAATGGCAGCAGAGCTGAGCTGCGGCGTCACATCAGATTTAATACAACCTGCAAAACACGTGCAAAGCCAATGACTGCAGCCGCGAATGCGAATTAGGGAATGTTAGCATACTAACATGCTAAACTAAGATGATGAACATGGTAAACATTATACCTGTTATACATCAGTATGTTAGCATGCTGATGTTAGCATTTAGCTGCCACACAAAGCTGCTAGCATGGCCGTGCTGTGTTCTGTTTTCAAACTTTTGGTCATTTCATTTTATGTCGTGTTCATGTCGTGCATAAAATGTACGTTAAATCAAATTTCCACAAACTAAGAGAAAAAACTTGAAACTTTTAATTAACTTTTAAAGTTTAAGCACACAATGCAAAAGCTCGGAAAAGAAGGCGTTTTCTAAAGCATAACTTACGTAATTTCTTACATAATTTCCAAACAGTATCCATTCACAGGCCTCACAGATTTCTATCTCACTGTTGGAGATTTTCGCCGACTCCGGCTATTGTGGATCACAATTACTTTGAAAGAGAGGTGGATGTTTGAAGTAACCCAGGTGTAGTCAAACTACAATCAGCGGGGGCTTTGGGTAAATAGAAATTTTAAAATCTATGAAAACACCTTCTTCTTTTCTGCCTTTTCTAATTATTATGAGGGTTTAATATTGCTTTATAGTCCATTTTATGTTTTTTTCTTACACAGACTTCATGCAGTGCTCAGGCCTCGCTGCTTAGATAAGACTTTGCATGATTTGTGGGTCAGTGTCATGGCAACTGAAAGCAGAGGGTCTCAGTGGCCTCTGTGTCGCAGAAACAGAGTGGAGGTAACATTAGAGAGGGGCCACCGGCAGCTCAGACCAGCTTCTCTTTAACCCACATCTGAGCGACGAGCAGAGATCTGCGGCCGGACATCGTCTGAGCTGATGTCAGTACTCCTGACTGTCACACCTGCTGCTACATGAACTCTCTCTGCACCAAAACAGTGATTTACTGACATGTCATCACTCCTTCATTTGAAAGGAAGAGAAGCTATTTGTTTCTGTGGCCGCAGACACAAATACGGTTCAAGCTTTTCTCACAGATTACTGCCTGTCATTGTTTGAAGTGCAGCAGGAGTCTGTCTTTGTCTTTTGGATGATGATTCGAGTTTTTCTACTGGAAAAAAAACACTCAGAGGATAAACTCATAAAGGCATAAAGATGAACCTCTTTCTGTTTTTGGAGCCTTCAGGAGAAGTCTGACTAATTTTCAGGCTCACAGAACAGAAGATGGTGATATGTGATACCACTGAGACCAAGAAACACCAGGGCCAGAACGACCTCTATACCAGTATTTATACAGACACATTCATTGTTACAAGTGGCTGATGTACGAACAGCTTTATGAGTCCAGTGCATCAGTAACAGGCTCCTGAACACACTCTCATTACCAGAGTGAGGCATTTTTCTCTTCATTATTTACTCACATGCATGTTAAAACGGCTTTTAACGGCAAATAAAATGTTTATTGTGTAAGTTCTTTGCTCATAAGAGTAACGGACTGGACTGACTGAGCCGTCAAGCCGGCTGAATCTGATCTCTGGCGCCCCTGCTGGTTGAACAGCGCTCGGCTGTGTGGCGGCTGCTCGGCCTCTCTGATGTGCTGCTCCCCTGCAGACAGCCTCCCAGCACTTTGTAGACCGTCCAAGCAAATCAAATCTCTTTTGATGTTCTGTTTGTTCTGTCTGGAGACTGTCTCGCAGCCTCTCTGTGGTCGCATGATCTTGAAAACAAGACGTTGTGGCTGCGTGTTGCGTGTCTGTGTTCCTGCCCTCGGTACACCGTGGAGGTTCTCTGTCAGGAGCTCAGTGTGAGGGATGCAAACAGGCTGATTTACAGTAGAGAAGAAGAGCTACGGTATGTGTACTACGTGCATGTATGGGTTTTCCCTGGAAGCTCAGGAACATGCTGTAGGCACAAGCACACACCTGCACAGGTACACGCCTGCACAGACATATTTACTGTAATGGCCTCGGGTGCTGCCTGTGTTAAACATGGCTCAACTGTGGCTTTTTGCCAGGAATGTAATTCAGCCTTTGAATTTTACACTGACATTTATGTGTTTAGGCATGTGGAGGCGTGGAAAGTACATTTACTCAAGTACTGTAATGAATGTTGAGGTACTTTACTCGAGTATTTCTGTTTATATTCCATTATACATTTCAGAGGGAAATACTGTAGTTTAAGTCCATTGCATTTAATTGACGGCTGTAGTTGCTTATGATACTGCAGGTTGAGATTTTACATATGAAACATATGATGAGCATATGAAGTATTTTATTTCTGTATTACTACCTTTATTAAACCTGCAATAACTGATTTTTTGGCCACTTGGGGGCAGCAGAAACATTACTTTGGAGTTTGATGAATCTGAGTTAGCTCTGTTTTTGGTCTCCTCCAGCTCCTGAGTGAAGTATCTGGCTCTTCAGCTGCTTAATGCTCCACTTTGTTCACCAGCTACTCTCTAACTGTGTCTGTCTGCTGGTTGCTGCTCGTGTTCAGGTGATTTTTTGCGTGCGTGTAATGAAACATCCATCAGCCATGTTTTGAGATGCATGTTCTCACACTGTGTGTGTTGTCGGAGGTCAGTGTGTAGCTGGAGTGAGAAGCTCAGATTCTCCTGCTCCCTCTGTGCACGTCGGGGCCCCTCTTACTGCGTTATGGGGCACACTTGGCACAGTTCACCCTCGGGGTTCATCATCCAAACCACCCACCAGTGGTTAAGGGCGGTCCTCCTCTTCTCCCTGATTGGCTGCAGGGCCCTCCTCCCTGCCCGTGGTCAGTCTTACATAATGAAGCTCAGTGTTTGCCTCGGAGTAAACATGGCAGGAGCCCTTGAGGGGTGATGTCCTGCGTGATTGCTCTCCAGCGATAAATAGGCACGCTCATGCGAGAGCGGCTGTTTACATCTCAGAGATGAAGTGTTGATGTTGAATTTCATGAAATCATGAATGAGATGGCCAGAGAGAGGCTGCAGACATGAGACGAACCAATCAGCGTCACACGATGTTTGGCCTCATTCAGAGCCACAATTTAAACTGCTGTTACCATCAGGTAACGTCCACACTTATGTTACTACTCTAATTCAGACATGCTGTGTCTGATCATCAGCATGTTGGGTCATCCACTTTGTTTTGCTTGCTGTGAAACCACTCACAGACTTCGTCGACTGAACCAACAGTCAGTTATAGAAAGGATGGAAATAAGTCATGACAGAGGGGCTCCATGCCCGAGTTTGCCAAAGCCCTCAAATCACTAAATCAGAGCTCAGATGGCTGCTTGTTTCCATCCACTGTAAATATTTTAGGTGTGTTGTGCATCAGTTTACACATATTTACACGCAGCCTGACAAATTGTATTTTTGGAAAGTTTGGGATCTGCAGAAGAATTTAAAATGAAGTCAAACTGTTTGATCAAAGCTTCACTGAGCATGAGGATGTAATGATAGCTGCCCTGGGTTTCGCCTCTCAGGCTACATTCAGGCTACTTCCTGACTCTGATAGGACGGCGTTGTACCTGCAGCCACTGCTCAGGGCATTGTTTTTCACCGTTATGCGCTGAAATTGATCAAATGTTAAATATTAGATGAGCCGCTAAAAGACATTGCTCCTTTTTAATGAAGATGCGCAACAGTTATCTAAAGTATGGGGTCTTTCCCGGCTTATTTTAAGTGTGATTTCACAGGTTATGATTAACAATGCCGCAGTTAATACAGCATATCTACTTGTTTATTAGACTAGTCTTAATTTGTAAAGCAGGATATGACAAATTTCATCATTTCTAGATCGATATACAAACGTCAAATGTCAGAAGAAGCATTTGTCATCCACACGCTGTTTTTTTGAACAAGAAGAACGTCTGAACCAGCCGACACACATGAATCCAGCACAATCTGTGTTTACCTGCTCTTTCAGTCTCCTCCTTGTAATTACACAGCTCAAACAGCTGTGATGTGTCCCACAATGCACCTCTGTCATCCACGTTCAGGATCATCATACCAGCTGCTGCGTGTGTGTGTGTGTGTGTGCATGTGTGTGCACAAAACACAGGATCTATTGAGAAAAAGATAAATGGAGGGAAGATGCACCTCCCTGAAGCTGGATGAGTACATTACAGGACCTGGTTGCTTCTCAGCTCTTGAGTACAAACTGACACCGCCGCCTCTTCAGTGTCAGAGCTGGTAATGGACGTGATCTCATTGCCTTTGTAATTTGGCGTCATTACAGCTTTTCTTCCACTTCCTCTCTCACCTTGTGTCTGCCTGCTGCAGATCGTCCCGTCCTGTGACCTTACTCGTCAGGTGATGTTATAACAGTGATTATCCAGAGTGCCAGTGTTGGGTCACACAGACCCCTGTCTGTGTGTTTGTGTGTCATTCATCAGCTTTTTTCCCTCAGATGATCCCAAAAGAGGGATAAGAACATGGTAAAATAATCACGTTAGCATCAGCTCATCTGTAGAAGATCAATATTCAGCTTTGAGCTAAACGCTAACATCTGCATGCTAACACGCTCACAATGACATTGCTAACGAGCTGATGTTTAGCAGATATAATATTTACCACGTTCACCATCTTACTTCAGCATGTTAGCATGCTAACGTGCCAATTAGCAGAATGTCATCAGTTTTTCAGGTATTTGATCATGAACCAAAGTTTGGACAAGTTGAAAGTTTGACCTGAGGATGGCGCAGCAGGGTTAGGACTCAGCCTCTGGGGACCATGAATGCTGGCACAAAATCCAGCAGTTGAAACTGACACTGTGACTAAAAAAACAAAAAAGAAAGAAAGATTTGAAGGAAAAAAGGAAAGAAATTGAAACTGTACGCTGAAACCGCCACAAACTGTGTGTAAAAATGTACATTTCTGCTTCCTTTCCAACATAAATACTTGTTAACCACACTCAAACTGTGCATTTTTCCTGAAGCTAACGAGTACCCAGAGATCTGAAGCGTTTCCCGTGTTTATCTGTTGGATGGTTTCAGGTGGATTTTGCCAAAGTCCTGCACTACGTTGGAGCTGGCGTGGCGTTCCCCTCCAGCATGCTGTTCGTGTGTCTCCAGTCGGCTCTGACCTACAGGCTGGCCAAGACCCAGGAGGAGTACCGCATCGGTCACCTGCGCGTGGGGATGGCCCTGCTGGCGCTGATCGCCCTGGTGCTCAGTATCCTGCCCACCTGAAGTCAATACTGTGTTACTGTAGCATTGTCTTTTTTGCACCAGTATGTGCACCAGTGTCTCTGCTGGCTGTCCACACTCTGACTGGGATCCTTCCAGCATGTTCAGAGGTTTTGTAAAAACTGTCTTACATGTCCCCCTGCTGGAGAAGAGGCAGTCTTACATCTGTTTGTTTGAGTCCAGTGCGACTGAGACCCAACGTCCACCGTCTGGACGTTGGTCATAGGTGTTGAAATGTGCCTGAAGTGCTCGCTGTCATCAAGTCTGCGAAAGCACGAGGGGACAAAACTCGACTGCTGAGATCTGAGAATATTAACAGTAACTAGTGTACAATCAACAGGTGGAGGAAGTATTCATATATTCCTTTACTGAAGTACAAGTACTAACACCAGGAGTTCAAGTAAAACAAGCCAAACATTTGAGAAGCTGAACCATCAGATGCTTTTACAGGAGAAATTACTTGATTTATGATTTTCTGTCAATCAGCTAATCGATTAAAAATGGTTTCAGCTGTCCTTGTATTCACTATCAGGCAGTTTAATTTATAACATCATATTTTATAAACTTTTCATATGTTTTCTATGCAAAAAAACCTTCCTTTGTTAGGCGCCTAAAGCTGTTAAATAAATGGAGTAAATGTAGAAAGTACAAGTACCTCAAATTTGTACTAAACTACCTTATTTAGGTAATATACTTATTTGCATTCCACCAGTGAAAGTACTCTCACCACATCTACATGAAAGATAAATAAACAGACGTCTTCAGGTGACACGCCCATAAAGACGTCTGGACTCCTGCTTTGTGTTTTGTGGTGCGTTCACTGACCTCCTCTCGCTCCTGCTGTGCAGCCATTGTTCTCCTTAACCTCTGATCACCAGGTGGAGTTTTCTTCTGCCAGGAGAGCTTCGCCCTGCAGCACGCCTCCGCCATCTTTGAGTGGATCTACTGCATGCTCATCATGCTCTTCTACGGGACTTTTGCCTTCGAGTTCGCGGGCATGTCGGGGGACACCCTGATGGTCCTGTCCAGAGGAGGCGTGGTGCAGAGCTTCCCCACCTCTGAACACAAGGCAGAGGTGGGCGGCGGCTCCAACCACCACCAGACTGAGAGCTTCTCGATACTGTAGACGAGCTGCAGCGCGCCTCAGCATCCCTGGGGGTCAAAGGGCACCACGTGGGCCCGTCTGGAAGACACTAAAGAGCCTGGAAGCTGCATCCTGCATGTCCTCACGCCCACTGATGCTGCTCCACTCAGCTGCGACCAAAGACTGACCACAGACTCTGATCCTGCTTTGCTAAATGCAGGCTACACTGCAAAACATTGCACAACAATGTAAGTGCCTGCTCTGAACACGAAGGCCAGCAAAGAGTCACACATGTGCGCACGCACGCACGCAGACCTCGCCGTTTGTTTTAGTGTTTAGACGCTCAGACACCCAGCTCTCTATTGTCTGTACTCAGGAAGTTTTGTTATATAATCTGCTTTGACTCTTTACCTCACGTGGACGGTGAAGTTTTCCTAAAAGTTCTGACAATAGATGGAAAGTTACTGTTGCCACGAACAATCTGTTTCTGTTAATGTGGTGAAGACTTTTGTCTCCTGGCTCAGAATGATGTCCGTCCTTGTGTTGGACAGTCTTTAAAATAAGTTCATCTTATATTTCCAGTTATAATATCCACCCGTCTCTCCTGCGGCTCAGATGAGCTCTGTTGTATATTTTGTTGTATCTTCAGCTCTTTGCCAAAAAAAAAGTCATTGTTCTTAGCGACGATGACAGTTTTAATGGGACCAAGCGGTTTAGTGAGGAGGGATGCTGTCATGCTGTTTTTCTTCATACAGATATGCTTTTCCAAGAAAGTTTAATAAATTATGCACAGAACAAAAGAATATAATAAATGGGGAAAAAAGATGAATTCCTTATTTTGTGGTTTTCATTTGATTCTGCAGCCTTGAAGAAGAATTCAGTGCCTCTTGTCAAAATGTTTTATTGTTCATATTTACATATTTTTCCAGGACTGATGTGCACAGAATAAGATTCAGATGAATTCGCCTCATAAAGTTACAGCCTCACAGGTTTTCCTCTGATTCTGACTCTTGAAGCGTCTTTGGGACATTTACTGTGTTTTTACATCTTAGCAGGTCTCTCGTTTTAGTGCCTGATAAAAAAAAAACTTTCATCTCAAACAAAGACCTGAGAAGAAAACACTGCAGCGTGTTGAGAAAACAGGTTTGTGCATCGATTTCCTGCTGAAACTCTAAAACTATGAACCCTTCAGCCTTCACTGAATGTGAAGCTCTTTAAAGCCTTCAGCCTGCAGCTGTCTGCTATACAAAAATAAATGTTAGGAAGCATTCAGGATTTCTCTAAGTCACAGTTGTGAGTCATTTGAAATTTCTGTATTTTCACATCTCATATTTGCTTTGCAAGCATCTTGTAGTCGTAGCAAGTCTTGATGAATTCATGTTTTAGCACCGACTGATATGAAACTAATGTTTAGAGTTCAGGTTTGTGCACTGATGTCTTACAGAAAACAAAACAAGAGCTCTGACGTTTGTCCTGAATATCATTGTTTTAACATCTCTGAAGGCTTGAAATCATCCAGTGTGACACTAAAAAGCCTGCAGACTCTTTAAAGGCAGCTAGATATCTACCAGCTTAGCTCTGATTTCCCCTAATTCCCACTTCAGGTTTGGTTTGTTTCTCTGCCAGCAAGCGAAACGTCCACTCTGACTTCAGAATGAAGATAAAACCAAACTTAAGTGCAGATTGAGGGGACAGGTTCGATTTCATGCTGAAAATCAAAGCAAGACGACTAAAAACAGACTTTCAGGCTCAACTGTAGGCGACAGCTTTTAAAGGCTTTAGATCATCTACTGTAAAAGTAAACCTGCAGACACTCTGCCAGCGTCGTACAGTATTCATCTAAAAATATCTGCAAACATGGCTGCTCTCCCTTAACATTTGGTCATTCTCTTATTTGTGGACAGAAAAGCCAAAGAGTCTCATCCAGTTTGAGAGTGAAACAAACTGCATGTGACCGTGAACTCAATCTACGGGACAGAAATACCAAACAGCTCGTATGTCAGGTTACAGTTGAGCTGCGAAGTCCATCTGCACACGCCCTGACCCGCCCCTGCAGACCCCCCCACCACCACCACACCCAGCTGCCTGTCACTTACTGGGTTACAGGAGCACGAGGGGCAGCGATGTACAGTATACCACACACGCACGCACGCACGCACGCGCACACACTCGCACACACGCACTCTAGAAGTTGAGGTTCCTCGGGACCTCCCAGGGAAACTCCTTCCTGCCAAAGTGTCCATAGCAGGCCGTCTTCTGGTAGATCGGTCTCTTCAGGTCCAGGTCTCTGCAGCAAAATCAAGCAATAAACATAAATTAATTAGTGGCAAACATGTCTGATAACAATCACGTTGCACGTAACGACAAAGACGACGCAGCATCGTTCAACGCCGACCTGACAATGACGCCGGGTCTGAGGTCGAAGTTTTTGTTGATGATCTGCAGCAGCTCCTTCTCGCTCTTCTGGGAGGAGCCGTAGGTGAACAGGGAGATGGAGAGCGGGTGGGCGACTCCGATCGCATACGCCACCTGGAGACAGAGACGAGAGACTCAGTGAAAAGCCTCTGATAGAGTCACTAAATGTATGTTAACAATGTGCACCAGACTAATATGATAAAATATATGATAAAAGTGATGGTCCTTAGTGTTTGTCTCGGTTAATACGGCCATAAAATATAAATATAATACAGAATATGATGCAAACATCGGTGTAACATATTAACATAAAACAGCATAATATGGTAGGTTATAAGATGAAAAGTGGTAAGTTAATATATAGAACAGCAGAGCAACACGGCATTAAATATATAATAACATAGAAAAGGTGAGCGTCGACCTCACCTGCACCAGAACCCTCCGGCACAGTTTGGCCTTCACCAGGGACTTGGCCACCCAGCGGGCGGCGTAGGCAGCGGAGCGGTCCACCTTCGTGTAGTCCTTCCCAGAGAAAGCTCCGCCCCCGTGCGCCCCCCACCCACCGTACGTGTCGACGATGATCTTCCTGCCCGTCACTCCAGCGTCGCCCTGACGGAGAATCACAGAAGAGGAAGAAAACAGTCTGAACGCCTCAAAACACATGAAGCACAAACAAGCACTGAAGTGCTCATAAAGCAGAAGTTTGGCAACATCAGACGCTGCAGGAGTTACTGAAGCTCTGACCTCTTCAATCAGTCTTTAATTGACATTCACAGCTACCTGAAGACCTTTACCTGGGGCCCACCAATCACGAACCGCCCGCTGGGCTGCAGGTGATAGATGGTGTTCTCGTCCAGGTATCTGGAAGGGACCACGGCCTTGATGACCTTCTCCTTCAGGACCTTCTTCTGCTCCTCCAGGCTCACGTAGTCGTCGTGCTGCACTGAGACCACCACCGTGTGGACCCTCGTGGGGACCACAGCGCCGTTCTCTTGGGTGTAATGGACCGTCACCTGGACGGCGGGTGGAGCGGAGGTGGAGGAGAGGCTTCAGCACATTCACTGATATCGCGCCTAATATCTGATTTAATTGTTGGCATGTAAGACAACCTTCCTCTTGACAGCTGACGTGCAGCGAGCTCAAAGGACTGACATTACATATCATCATATGTGCGCAGGCTGTTATTGGAAAGGCGTCTCCAGGCTCAGATGTTGCTTACCAGTGCGCTCTGGTTGGCGTCTGCTGGTAAGCACATTCTATCACAGTCCCACCTACTCACAGGAAGCGAGGACCACTGACTCGACTTCATCGCACACCATCGAATCTGTGCATTTACAGATGGTATTTCTACCAACTGATATGAATATTTAGGCTTTATTTTACATGAGCGCCAGAGTTTCATGGAGGGTTTTAGTTCATTCAGAGGGCAGAGGGCAAAGTCTTGTCCAGATCATACTTCTGGTCTTTGACTTCTTTGTCTTTGTCTTCTTATGTGATTTACGTCAGATTAAACATGGCGTCAGCTTCATGTTTCGTTGGTCATTATTAGGATTATTTATCTCTTTATTTCTGATGAGTTCCACAAGTAGGATGACTGAAAAAAACATTTTAGGAAAGGAAACTTTACTGAGGCAGAATTTCAAAGTTCTCTGTTTGAAAGAGAAGCAGTGATTTTCGTGCCTGATGAACGTCTGATAAATGACAAACCTAACTATATCAGCACATCACGCGGCCATGTGACTTCTGTCTATGCTGCAGCAGTGTGTTTGGATCCCACCTGAGTCTTGGAGTCGGGGCGGAGCCAGGGGACGGTCCCGTTACGTCTCAGCTCGGCCATCTTGGCGTTGAGTTTGTGGGCGAGGACGACGGTGAGCGGCATTAGCTCTTCTGTCTCATCTGTGGCGTATCCAAACATCAGACCCTGTTCGCAAAGAACGAGCAGAATTAAAACTGTGAATTCAAATTTTTAAGGTACTTGCATTTTCTTCAGTATTTCCATTGTCCGTTTTACTTTATATTTTAAGTATATCTGGTAGTAATTTTCACATTGATTCCAAAAAGTCTGGACTTAAATAAAACCAGAATCAATCATTTCCAATCAAAACTGTGTTTCCTGACAGCAGCTTTCTGAAGTGCTCCTGAGTCCATGAATTAAACTCCTTTAACAGCACAATTCTCCAAATAAAAAAGTTCAGTATTTGTAGTGTTTCACCAGATGACCTGGTCTCCAGCTCCAATGTCACTCTCAAGGCGGTCGACATGAACTCCCTGTGCGATATCGGGGGACTGCTGCTCGAGCGCCACCAGCACGTTACAGGTCTTATAATCGAAGCCTGGGCAGACACAGAGAAGCGCGAAGAGAAGCAGGCATGCAGGATTTACTCAAGAAAAGCACAAATCATGACTGATATTGTCCGGGTGCGCTGCAGGTGCAGAGGTGCCACCAGGTGGTAGCACTCACCTTTGTCTGAGCTGTCGTAACCGATATCTCTGATGGTTTCTCTCACCACCTTCTGGTAGTCCACGTTAGCTCGGGACGTGATCTCACCACAAAGCAGCACCATGCCAGTCTTACACACCGTCTCTGTTTCAGCACACAGAGGAGGATGCTATGAGGCCTACATTACCCACAATGCAACTCAACAGCTGGTCAGGTCAGAGTTATGCTAGCAGAGGCTAATGGAGCCTGCAGCCCGCAGCAGAGACGAGGAGGTGAACTCACTTCTTTCTCCACACCAACACTTTTTTGTCATTTTCAAACTCTTCTGACTCAGCCGACGCTGACTCAAGCGACATCACTTGAGGGTTTTTATGGATCAGCTCCGTCTGGAGGTGCAAAATGTTTTAAACGACTTTGTTAAGATGCTGCGTGCACCCGCAAACCAGAGTGGGCTCAAATGGTGCTTATAGGTAACTACAGCACCAGCACCAGCAGACACATGATACATTTATTCATTTTCAGCCTTATTCTGTCTTATTTTTACTACTATTATCATCATCAGGTGGGTTTTATTCTCCATCTTATTTTATGTTGATTTTCTATCCCTGTTTTCATGTTCATTAATCTATTTTTAACTTTTATTACTTCTAGTCAGTGGGATTCATTTTTGATCGTACGTTCTTCATTTTATAAAAGGCTGTGGTGTGTTTGCATACACAAACGCTTCAGGCAAATGCTTAAACTTTCTTCTGTTGTGAAATGAAATCATTACCCAAACAGGCTGAGGTTTCACTCTCATTTGTGCACTACTTCCCTCTGCTGGAGAGAAGCACCGTTACTCACCACAGGCCACTTTGGCATCAGGGTCCTGCCTCAGGTGAGCGTCCAGCACAGCGTCACTGATCTGGTCACATATCTTATCTGAAAAACAAGAGTTAAATACATCAATATCTGGATCAGCCAGTCGTTTCCTCGTGTGACCTTCTGCTGCACGTGGCATTCATCTGGGCAGAGCCTGAAAATATCAGGTTTCCACTCTCCATCGCAGCACGTCACTCCGATGAGGAGCCGTGGGCCTATGAATAGCCTCCACACGGGTGTCACATGTATGTACTGTAACTCCATCAGATCATCAAAGCACTGACACACTCATTCATCAGCGACTGTGCTGAGACACATCCTCCTTCCTTTGCCCTCCACGTCAAATATTGGACTTCTTGCACAAAATCTCCGTCTCATCAAGTCATTTCAGTCTGTGAATGAGTCCTCGAAACGATCTTCTGAGTGAAGAAAAATCAGCCGGTAGAGAGAATCTGATTTCAACGCAAATCAACTCTCACAGTTGTAGTGCAGCGACCTGCTTTGCTCTCGTCACAGACACAATCTGATTTAAATCAAAAACAAGCTGAAATATTCTTTTGGTGCAGAAATCTAATCACCGGGTTAACTGATAGCTGCAGCCTCACAAGTCCGCTGAGCGCCGGCACATCACACATGCAGCGCAGCAAAGTCCAGAGAGAGTTTACAGGTTATCACGTTATTCCCACCACGCCACTGAAACAGCTGATGATTGAAGTGTTAAGTCTTGAAGATTACTGGCCTCTTACTTACATATTAAGTGTAAATGTAAAGATCACTTTAGTCCAGTTGTTAGATCTTTGCACTGGCTTCCTGCGTGTCAAAGAACTCATTTTAAAACACCACTAAATGAATGATTTAGGACCAAAATGCTTTTCTGGTGCGCTGATGCTGTTATGAGGCGTCATGACACTGCTAGCCAGGGGGAGAAAGTGTGATGCATGCTGGTCCAAGCATCTTCCAGTTGTGTGCTGAATGACTGACACACATTTGCTGCCAATCAGTGAGATTCAAAGAGCTCGTTCTGTCCCTGGAGCCGGAGCACGTTAAGCCATCGAGAGCTACTGTGGCTAAACACACTGAAAAACACCCCGAGGAGAAGAAAAACTGTTGATTCAACTTGATATCCTCAGATTATTGAGCTTGTTTTCTCAACAAAAACTCTGTTATCTCACATTTTTAAAGGCATCAGAGTTTCTAACTTGAACCAGTTTAAAATGATTATAGCTATGGCTGCAGAGCTTTGATAATGCACTAAACCATGCTGAAAATGGGCAAATATAAGTTCATATCTGTACAGTCCAGGATTCAAATTACACCACTGATCACTGCCGTGTGGCTCGGAAAACTACTTTTTTTTTTTTATAAATGGTACAGTGCCTCCGTGCTCAGGATTCTGCACATTCCTCAAAGTCATCAATGATCAGTGAAACATAAAAGTGTTACAGACGTGATGAACACTCCAAGCACTGCTGCTCACTCATAAGAGTAGCAGCTGCAGATGAAATGCTGCGTGGAGAGGGAGTCCTCTACTCACCGGGATGTCCCTCTCCCACAGACTCTGAGGTAAACATGAAGGAGCCGTCGTGAGGAGCGTGGTCGCGGGTCCCGTCTATGGTACCGTTCATGTTGTCCCTTTCAAAGCTGCCTGACACGCCGTAAACTGGACACACACAGCAGAAGTGATGGCTGTGGAGCAGAGCTGCAGTCTGATCTAAGGCAGCGCGGCCGGATAACTCTGCGCTATATAAGGCAAAGACAACACACACTCATGCACACACACACACCGGGGGGAGGGTGCCATGTGAACCAGTGGGTTAGACCATTCAGATGTGAGAAAGGGGAGGGTGGGATTCCATTCTTTCTTCTTCTTGGAGACACTTTATTTAACTCCTCTCGTGCTGAAAGTTCCCACTTTGTCAGCAGCTGAACTCATCAAACTCAGACCCCTGTGATGGTCGAACTGGCTGTCTTGAATCAGACGGCAGAGCGTTGATTTCATCAGACGGTTACTTTGAAGCTCCTCCATCGATTCATTCATGCCTACTCTTTGTTTCTTTGTACCTGGGGGCCCCTGAGGTCTCTGATGGGTGTGCTGCTGTATACACAGAGAGCTGCCTGCCAATGGGATGTTTTCACTGCACAAATCAGAGCTCAGATAAGAACCGATGCAGGGAACAAGTGCACTCAGATCTCCTGTCAGATCTGTTTTCCATTCACTTTAAATAAAACTATACCAAAGAACCACAGAAAAGAGGGTAAAACATGCTTTGTTCGAACACAATCAGGAGGATACGCAACATATTTTCTTAATGGACACACACTGTCCCAACCCAATTGCCAATTGACACTATTCAGTTGTGCAAACCACGATTCAAACGTTTATTTCACTACATTTCAAGTTTACATTTTATGTTGTGACAATGCTGTGGTTCAGGTCTGGATGGGTTTAGCCACAAAACTCTCTGGGTGGGTTAGGAAAAGGTGTTTTCGCTAAAAATACACAGGAAATACACAAATTATTTGGCTCTCAAACTTTTTACACAAAGTACCACCTCAGAATTTGTTATTCTCTCCCAGTGCCACCATCATGACCGACATTAAAACACAGTACTGCAGGCCTACACATGCACGTGCGCACGCACACATTTGAACACTTGTAGGCTAAATACAAATGAATTAAAGTATGGCTGTATGTTGGTGAGTATTCATACCTTACATTAGCTTAGCAGGAGGGCGCGCAGTACCAGTGCTGCGGTGTCGGGGTCAGTGGAAGTCAGCTTCCATCCTGGTGTGATACGAGGCTCCCTGCGCTTCAGCCGCGGGGGAAAGTTAGAGGTAACTCGAGTTAAATCTCTTTCCTGTTTTTACGGTTTGCTGCCGGCAGGTGCTGCGAAGCTTTCACCAAACTAAAGCTAATGCTAACGCTAGCGTTAGCTTTGTCGCTAGGCTTTGCTGTAGCACCTGTAGTCGGTTCACTGTCCACCTCAGTTTCAACAGGGCTGTTCGAAATATAATTCCTATTTTTCCACTTTTCTCTCTGTAATAGTTCCCATTTTTACTGTGTTTCTGAACCACTCATTTTACCTCCGTTATCGAGTTAACCACCACAGCTAACGCTAGCTCGTTAACCTAGCTAGTTAGCCGTGTCAAACGTACGTGCGCGCGTTCATGAACGTGACTGCGCAGCAGGCTGACAAAACAAAAATATCACAGAAAAGGCAAAACATAATTTTATTTTTAAATATTTTAAATGAAAACGTTGTGGTGTTTTTATAATATTATGTCTGAAATTAATTTATGGTTACATTTTAAATCAATTAATTAAATTTGAGATTCCACTGCATGCCACCAGAGGGAGCTAGCGCAGCACCAGTGATACCACAGTTTGAGAGCTGTGGAGATCAGACATTTGGCCTTGGTGGAAACATGAAAACATGTGATAAACCACGTTAACAGTTCGCCTCTTTACAGCTGAAAAAGCCTTGTGGCTATCATAGAAATAACTTTTATATTGGTTAAGGCCTGTATTATGTGTGTCCTATAGTTAATTTTCTGCCCCATGTCATGTTTGAAATAATCAGACTGGAGTATAATTTAGATCTGGGCAAAACCTGAAAATGCAAAAATCCTACTGTTATAACTGATGTGAGTCTTTGTGCATTGTGCTGCAGTTCATGTGTTGTGAGAATGTGTCCACCAGGGGGCAGAATTCACTTTTCTTTACTGAAGACTCCACAACTTCCTGTTTGCGGTGTGTGTGCTGGTCATCAGTCACACTGTCACATCATTAGTGGTGAACAGGTCATTGCTAACATTTAATGAAAACATTCTGACTCACAGCATTTCCATTATTTAGTCAGTATTTCCTGTATTATTCATAATAATATATGTTTATTTATTTATCTATTTATTTTATTATTTTTTTTTTTTAAGAGAATCTGTGTAGCAGCCCGTTACTTTCTGACATAAACATACAGTTTAAAGTTGCTTTTCGATATTTTTGGTCCGAGATTTTGAATTGTAAATCTCTGAGGATCCGATGGGAAACAATGAATTAACAGATCAGGCGACTGTGAAATCAATATGTTGAAACGGTCTTAACGTGCAGATGAATATGTTAAGACTGGAGAGGGTAAATCCACTGAAGGCGCTGAGGGTCGCCATCTGCAGCCTCACTGAGCGGACAGCGGAGATACTGGATGATCTGAGCGCGTCTCCTGCAGGAGGATCTCACTGCTGGGCTTGTTTTCTGGGAGTGAATGAGGATTTTTTTTTCTTCATGTCTGCGTCTTAGAAACACAAGTGGAGAGGAGTTGAGAGAAAGAGGATAGGAGTGACAGATTAATGAGGAGAAGCTGAAACGGACATGGCACCGGCGGCGTGAGCCTGGATATCCATGGAGAGTTTTTATAACGAGAGTCAAAACCAAAACCAGGATCACCCTGGCCACCTGGACCAGCACCAGGTGGTCACAGCGGGGGCGGACAGCTCCGGGCAAGGTGGAGGTCTCAGTCTAAGGGCGCTAACCGGCTGCGTCCTGTGCGTTCTGATCGTTTCCACCCTCTTGGGGAACACTCTGGTGTGCGCGGCGGTCATCAAATTCCGCCACCTGCGCTCCAAAGTGACCAACTCCTTCGTAATCTCTCTGGCGGTGTCCGACCTGTTCGTGGCCGTGCTGGTGATGCCCTGGAGGGCGGTGTCCGAAGTCGCCGGCATCTGGCTCTTCGGCCGCTTCTGTGACACCTGGGTCGCCTTCGACATCATGTGCTCCACCGCGTCCATCCTCAATCTGTGCATCATCAGCATGGACCGGTACTGGGCCATCTCCAGCCCGTTCAAGTACGAGCGCAAAATGACCCGTAGGTTCGCCTTCCTGATGATCGGCGTCGCCTGGACTCTCTCCATCCTCATCTCCTTCATTCCCGTGCAACTCAACTGGCACCGCGCGGACGCGGAAAACACGACGGCGGACAACCCAGACGACTGCAACGCCAGCCTGAACCGGACCTATGCCATCTCCTCGTCGCTGATAAGTTTCTACATTCCAGTGGTGATCATGGTGGGGACGTACACGCGCATTTTCCGCATCGCGCAAACCCAAATCAGACGGATTTCGTCTTTGGAGAGGGCGGCAGGGCCCCGTGCGCAAAACCAACGCCACCGCGCGTCAACGCACGACGAAAGCTCGCTGAAAACGTCTTTTAAGAGAGAAACGAAAGTTTTAAAGACTCTCTCCATCATCATGGGAGTGTTCGTGTTCTGCTGGCTGCCGTTTTTCGTCCTGAACTGCGTGGTGCCTTTCTGCGACCTGGACAAACTCGGAGAGCCGCCGTGCGTCAGCGACACCACCTTCAGCATCTTCGTGTGGTTCGGCTGGGCCAACTCGTCCCTGAACCCGGTCATTTACGCTTTCAACGCCGACTTCAGGAAGGCCTTCTCCACCATCCTGGGCTGTAATAAATACTGCTCCACCTCCACGGTTGAGGCGGTGGACTTCAGCAACGAGCTGGTGTCTTATCACCACGACACCACTTTGCAGAAGGAGGCCTGCGCCATGCCGGGCCCCGGGGCGCAGAGACTCATGGCGCCGCCGCAGCCGCCGCACACAGGAGGAAATCTAGAGCAGAACTTTGACAAAGTCTCAGTCATTTCAGATGATTCCCGCAACCACAGCAACTTACTGCTGCCCGCCATCCTGCAGTATGAATGCGAGGCGGAGATTTCTTTAGACATGATGCCCTTCAACTCCTCCGGACCCACCGACTCTTATCTTATTCCGGGTCAAGTCCAGGACCTGTGAGCACCCTGCTGCTCTGGAACAATGCTCAGAATCTCTTGCATGATGCAGGGCCCTGGTTCAGTTCTGAACTTTATGAACTGTAGTTCAGCCTTCAGTGTTTGCTATAATCTGAAGTTAACATGATGCACGTTTTAACTTTATGTTGGATTTGTTTTATCAGCTCAACAAAGTGAAGTTCAGGTTTGAAGTTCAGACTTTAAAACTGCATATCAAATATATTTTCTTGGGATTTGTTGACAGTAAGCCAAATACATAAACAGTAACACCAGATTTATTTTGTAATACTGCGTGACAATATTTCAGTGTTATAAATAAGCGACTTTCAGTGGATTATTTTGTGACAATTTGATCATATTGCATTATTCATTTACAAAGTTTTGTTGTTAAAATTCCAGCCAAGATCATACACAATGGTGCATTGGAGTATTTATTTTTAATTGTGCAAATATTTGCATATTAGTGTTAGAAGAACATCCTTACTCATATTTTGATATCAGTTTCAGCCATTTTACTCTGTATACTGCTCCTAGTTTTATAATCTCAAATTAATTGTGTTCCTTAACACAAAGACTCAACGGGCTAATTGCCAACAGCAGTAAAATCCAATTGTGTGAAGAACTGATGCAGCGGTCGAGTGACATTTTGAAACGAGTTGTTTGATGTGAGCGTTCACTCACCGAACCTGCCTTTGATATGTTAAAGAAGGCCGATAGGATGAGCAGGGATAATTAATAACAATTACATCATTAGTTTCAGCGTTTAATTGCCCCTTTAGGTAATTGCGGGCTGTTTCTGTTGGAGGGCTCGTCCTTCTCCTCTGAGCCAAATAAAATATGAAGCTGAACAGGACATCAGACATTCAGGTGCTGTAAAGGTCAGACAGTGAGTGTGGGAAATGTTTCAGTCCGGCCGTGTGTTGAAACTGAAGGTTGTTGAATTATTTCGACTGTCTTTCTTGGGCCTCTTCAGAGATGTTGTATTTGCTGGTTCTTGGCTAGCGGCGCTCAATAAATGCCAGACTGGAGCACTGATTGTTAGCTTCAGCTGTTGCTAGGAAACTGCTGAGGACAGGCGGCCATGTTGGAGGTCGGCAACTCAAACATTGTCAGATGGAATTGGTTATTTTTCCATTTTTGACTTGACACTGGTGTGTTTAACTCATCCTGCTTGTTTGTTTGCTAAAAACTGCCATTTTTAGCCATTATGGCTCTGCTGAAATGTCAGCCTGTCAGTCGGTTCCCCGCAGTGGTTCAGACTGAAATAGCTCAATAACTGTTGATGGATTGTTAAGGAAGTTTGTGCAGACATTTCTGGTCCCCAGAGGATGAATGTTACTGACTTTGGTGTTAGCAGCACGATGCAGTTGATGTCTGTGGTTCAGAGTACAAAGCTTTATTTTCTAGTGTCTACTGGTGACCAGTAAATAGCCACAATCCAGAAATTCAAGCACCCTACTATTTGTGAGTGATTCCCAAACTATCCAAAAACCTGTTGATATCCAAGTCTTTTGTAATATTTAAGTCGGTATTGTCCTTCTGATCAGAAATGTTGGCTTTATTTGGTGCATGTATCCCCAGCCTGTCAAACTGTTGGCTTGGCAGTGCGTAAAGCTCCATTCAGAATTAGGCTTAATTCTGATCATCCAAACAGAATATGCTCTTTACATTACATTGAATCAATCAGTTATTTGCGTATTTGCAATATGGGGTCTTGTGTTCTGTCCCCATATGGAAGGTGAGCCTCCACAATGTGACCCTAAACAGATTTATGCCTGCACATGACTAATATGCATCCCCACACACAGAAGAATACTTTGTGAACATCATCCTGGGTGGAACAGGTGCAGTGCTGTGATTTTGACACCATCCAGATGGAGAGGTCAGATCTGAGTAACATTCAGAGGAAGGAGAAAGTCAGACATCATAAATGTCTTTGCAAAAAGTTTGAGTCAGTGCTGCTGTGTGATCCCACATGAAGCTCTGCAGTTTGACAGTTTGTAGAACTTCATTGCAGTTTGATGAGCTCTAATCTAGTTTAGATTGACACCTCCATACAAGCATGAACTGCTTTAGGCTTCAGTGGATAAAGAATTGACACCTCAGATGTTTCACTGGAGAGGTTACGGCTTTATTCACATGAACTTAAGCAGCAATAAAAATGGCTGTCACTATTAACCAGTGTAACAGAATTTCATCCTATTTGAGTGGAATCACTGTCAGACAAATCAAATCCATGCAGATCATTGTGAAGTTACATGAACCAGGAGTTAAACCAGAATGGAGCACAACTTGAGATCCATTTTATTCAACACTGCACATGTGAATGGCTCCACAGTCACCAGGTGGACTCTGCAAAACCAGGACAACAGTTAGTCATGATGAAAGCACATTACACAACAGCTTTGACTTGACTTCACTTACCCTCATTAAACCTTCTGTCCTCCTCTGGCTACAGTCATTGGTGCAGGCCTGCTTGGTGCTCTCACAGCCTTGAAGGGAGAGCCTGCTGAATCAGAGGTCTCCGGGGAATACTGAGTGTAGGAAAGGAATTCCCTTTCTCGCTGGTAGCCATTTTTGGATTGGATGATGTAGGACGAAGGTGGCAGAGGAAATGGCTCACTCACGCTCTGCGGCATCTCTTCATCAGAACCCCAGACATTCAGGTCAGAAGGAGCAGATGGCATCCAGTTGCTTGGTTCATAGTAAGCATGAGCTCCCCCTGCAGGCTGCACATCCCAAGGAAGAGAAACTACACCAGATGGAACAGGCCCCTCAAAAAAGCTCGAGCTTGGAGCACCGCTGTAAGGGACCGGTTCATCAAACCTCGAGCTCGGAGTGTTGCTGTAAGGAAGGGGGACGTCGCCCACGTTAAAAGTTGTAGCTGTGCTCCCAGCAGCTCCAGCAGGGTATGCAAAGCCGGAAGAAGGGAGAGATGGAGAAGCCTCGTGGACCGATCCCACATTTGAGTTTCCACTGGTGCTAGCAACACTCTGGGGCTGCACGTTGAAGCTAGACGTCTCCATCCCGGCGCCGGCAGGCGGCTGAGGGCCAACGTACCCTGCACTCTGAGAAGGGACTTCAGGAGCCTTGGAGCTGGACTCATAAGTCACAATGAACCTGTTGGGCTCATAAGTTGCCGATGAGCCTGCAGCCGCACTGGGAGCTCCCAGACTGGGTGGGGACTGGTTTCCAGTGGAAGAGCTGGCCGGTTGGGGGACTGCCTCAGGCTGCAGGGATACCAGGGGACCACGTGAGCCTTCAGGTTGAAGGTTTGACCCAGGAGCAGGTCCACCGCTGGACCCCCATGGAGCTGCGTAGGGATATCTGTAGTCTAGACAGAATTCAGAGTCAAAGATTAAGTTACAGTGTAGACACATTAAAGTGGTCTTGTTTTTTTTTTTATACTAACTGTTGACGTTGGATTTAATGAACGAGTGCAGCAGACAGAAAAGGAAACTGACAACCAATCACTCTGTTGAGCATTTGATTTTATTATTTTCTAAGGACTTAAATGTTCAGTTGTCTTATTTAGAGTCTTGGCTAAAGAGTGGCTGCATGAGTAACAGTGTAGACAGGGAACTCACCTCCTTTTGCAGGAAAACAAGCACCACTGCTAAACAGCAGACAGAGCCAAGAAATCCTGGAGGATGGTTACAGCACAAACAAGTTATTTCTCCCTGAAGGTTAAAGTGAGTTGGAACTTCTGCAATTGTTGGCTATATTGTCCCCGAAACTGAAATGAAACCCATTCCACTCACCTTAAAGAGAGTCCAAGCTCCATGTTTGACACCAAAAAGCAGCGGCTTCAACTACAACAGCTTATCTTCAGCAGCCTGGTGGAGGGTTGCAGATAGAAGCTTTGCGCTGTGAGCTGCATGTGGCTCCTCTGGTCTTATATTGGTGCTCTACATGCTGTCTGCTCTAATTAAACTCATTAATGACACCTGGGGCCCAATCAGTCCCTACAGAGCCTGTTTCCATGTGGTGGAGGAGGGGACTTGGATTGTCATATTTCAGGATACTCCTGTTTATCTAATCACAATCTAAAAAGTAATCGTAACTATAGCTGTCAGATAAATGCAGTGGTGTAAACTGTTCTACTTGCTCACTCAAACTCTAAAAATAAGGCATAAAATTCACAATTCACAACTTTTTCCGCTGTCCCCAAGTGGAAAAAAACATCAATTATTGCAGGCGTGACAAAATAAAACTGGGATTTTAGCTGTTTTCAGCGGATGATACTTGACTTTCAAATGGTAGGCATCATAAAACCTGGTGCTTCAGTCATGTGACCTTTTTATCTCTCAGGTCTGAACAGCCGCTGGAGTGTCTGCTGTGGTATTAATCACTTGTGAAGATGTTGTGTTAAAATAGACACATGGAGATGCACACTCTGTGAAAACCTCCATTTGCACTCAGGTGAATCTTGAGCAGAGCCCGCCTCTCTGAATGCAGCAGTAAGTGTCTCCTGCTGACAGTCACGCCGCCTCTCGCTGTTTGAAGCTTTTGTTCCACTTGTGGTAGCGTGGCTGCAGCCGCACGGCAGCGGGGTCAGAGGTCACGGAGCAAATCAGACCACAAACACAACCGGCCTCAAGAGCTGTTTCCAGCACACACTCCACTTTCATCTCTGGGAGAAGAAGGCCGGGATTGTGTTGGAGCCTCTTTTCATTCGCTCTGTGAAGTCACTTCAGCACCATCCGTTCAAACACAGGCTTCTAAATGACGCTTCAGTCACTCAGCAGACAGAAAGACACACTGAACATAAACAGTATTTATCCTCTCGGGGATGCTCCAGTTGTATAAATTTCACCACACTGGTGATGGAGGATAAAGTCTTATAAACCACTGAACAAAGGCATGAAGCGGTTGTGCAGAAAGTGACTGTAAGTCCAGTCTTGTAGGTCTGATGAATTTATATCACAATACATAGAGATATTTAAAAGACTGGCTTCAGGCCTCTTTACATTGTATGATTTTAAGCTGTCTCAGACACAGGCTGACAATCGTAAGCGAGATGCGAGCCATCTTTTTATCATCGTATGTTCATACCTATTTTTCACAATTAAAATATGTACTTTAACTCCATTACATTTATCTGACAGCTATATTTGCAACGTATGGTTTTGTAAACAGGAGTATCCTGAAATATGACAATCCAAGTCCCCTCCTCCACCACATGGAAACAGGCTCTGTAGGGACTGATTGGGCCCCAGGTGTCATTAATGAGTTTAATTAGAGCAGACAGCATGTAGAGCACCAATATAAGACCAGAGGAGCCACATGCAGCTCACAGCGCAAAGCTTCTATCTGCAACCCTCCACCAGGCTGCTGAAGATAAGCTGTTGTAGTTGAAGCCGCTGCTTTTTGGTGTCAAACATGGAGCTTGGACTCTCTTTAAGGTGAGTGGAATGGGTTTCATTTCAGTTTCGGGGACAATATAGCCAACAATTGCAGAAGTTCCAACTCACTTTAACCTTCAGGGAGAAATAACTTGTTTGTGCTGTAACCATCCTCCAGGATTTCTTGGCTCTGTCTGCTGTTTAGCAGTGGTGCTTGTTTTCCTGCAAAAGGAGGTGAGTTCCCTGTCTACACTGTTACTCATGCAGCCACTCTTTAGCCAAGACTCTAAATAAGACAACTGAACATTTAAGTCCTTAGAAAATAATAAAATCAAATGCTCAACAGAGTGATTGGTTGTCAGTTTCCTTTTCTGTCTGCTGCACTCGTTCATTAAATCCAACGTCAACAGTTAGTATAAAAAAAAAAACATGACCACTTTAATGTGTCTACACTGTAACTTAATCTTTGACTCTGAATTCTGTCTAGACTACAGATATCCCTACGCAGCTCCATGGGGGTCCAGCGGTGGACCTGCTCCTGGGTCAAACCTTCAACCTGAAGGCTCACGTGGTCCCCTGGTATCCCTGCAGCCTGAGGCAGTCCCCCAACCGGCCAGCTCTTCCACTGGAAACCAGTCCCCACCCAGTCTGGGAGCTCCCGGTGCGGCTGCAGGCTCATCGGCAACTTATGAGCCCAACAGGTTCATTGTGACTTATGAGTCCAGCTCCAAGGCTCCTGAAGTCCCTTCTCAGAGTGCAGGGTACGTTGGCCCTCAGCCGCCTGCCGGCGCCGGGATGGAGACGTCTAGCTTCAACGTGCAGCCCCAGAGTGTTGCTAGCACCAGTGGAAACTCAAATGTGGGATCGGTCCACGAGGCTTCTCCATCTCTCCCTTCTTCCGGCTTTGCATACCCTGCTGGAGCTGCTGGGAGCACAGCTACAACTTTTAACGTGGGCGACGTCCCCCTTCCTTACAGCAACACTCCGAGCTCGAGGTTTGATGAACCGGTCCCTTACAGCGGTGCTCCAAGCTCGAGCTTTTTTGAGGGGCCTGTTCCATCTGGTGTAGTTTCTCTTCCTTGGGATGCGCAGCCTGCAGGGGGAGCTCATGCTTACTATGAACCAAGCAACTGGATGCCATCTGCTCCTTCTGACCTGAATGTCTGGGGTTCTGATGAAGAGATGCCGCAGAGCGTGAGTGAGCCATTTCCTCTGCCACCTTCGTCCTACATCATCCAATCCAAAAATGGCTACCAGCGAGAAAGGGAATTCCTTTCCTACACTCAGTATTCCCCGGAGACCTCTGATTCAGCAGGCTCTCCCTTCAAGGCTGTGAGAGCACCAAGCAGGCCTGCACCAATGACTGTAGCCAGAGGAGGACAGAAGGTTTAATGAGGGTAAGTGAAGTCAAGTCAAAGCTGTTTTGTAATGTGCTTTCATCATGACTAACTGTTGTCCTGGTTTTGCAGAGTCCACCTGGTGACTGTGGAGCCATTCACATGTGCAGTGTTGAGAGTTAATAAAACAAATTTGAACATAATCTCATTGGTGGGTTTTGTCATTGCTGAAGTAGATACTGCAGTCTTCAAATGATGGTTCTGTGTCTTATTTCACTTTCCAGAGTGAAGTTGTGTTTAAATTAAAGCAGGACCATGATTTGCTCTGCATTGATCTGACTCTTCCAGTCTCTGCAGCTGTTTCTGCAAACATTACACACAACCAACACATGCTGCTGCAGACTAGCCACACATCACACTGGTAGTAACTGGTATTCTGTTTGGCTTTACTTTACCTCAGCTGTATGCAATACAGCCTTTTTACAATGTTTCAGAACTTGAGTCTTAATTTGGGTTTACTTTTTTTTTTTTTTTTTTTTTTTTTTTTTTTTTTTCTTCAACCAATCTCAGAAGATCCAGGTTAACTGACAGATCATTAGAACAAATACTCATGGACAAAGTGGCAAACAGACATTAGTTGAACATTCATTCAGGTGTTTTTGAAGAAAAGCAGCTGGTTCCAAAAGACAAGCCAGGAGCTGCCAGTGCAGTGTGATGCTGGCATGTGTTCAAACAATCTGTACTGCTGTCAGTCTGACTGACAGGCCGGCTACAGCCAATAAGATATCATCTGACAAACAATTTGACATTCAACTCTAAACTGGAAAGCAGACTGAGGCTGAAACCAGACAGAAGAAGCTGCTGTCTGCTGGTGTGGATGGGACTGAGGATTACAGCTGACTGGAGTAACATTAAAGCTCAGTAACAAGCTGCTTCTTCCTCTATCTCAACTCAAGTGGAACTGGTTTTACAGCAGTAAAAACACAATATAAAATAAAAAAGTGTCCTAAGATTAAAGCAAAGCAATATTTACCAAGCGTGATTGGATGGGTCGTAGGTTTTATTCATGGAGTGTCGCAGTGAAATGAGGGTTTGAAGCAGGAATCTGAAGCCAAGCTCTAAAACTGACAGGATGCATTCTGCTTTCTTTAACTGTTACATAAATCAGACTTTTTTTGTTCAGTACCTGTGATACTGCCGCAGACCTTGATCATTTTTGTCGGCACATTTTTCTGTTTAACGAGCAACAAATAAAAGAGAAAGAGACTCAATAAGCTTACCAGTAACATTATATCACCTGAGCAGCTGTACGACTCTACGATTTCTTCATCCTGACCATTAATATAATTAACCACTGGGTTAGGCTGAGGAAAAGATCACGGTTTCACTTAAAATACTTTAAAACTCAGTTCATATACACGTATCAGTACTCTGAACTGCATCACTTTGAAACGTTGATATGTATGAAACTTACAAATCTAACGTATGCAGAAGTCTTCAATGCCAACATTTTATTCTGCCGACTGGGCTGTGGCCTGTCTGTCTCAAAAATGTCCAAAATCCAGTCAGCCTGAGCTGTAATTTAAGCTTAACCAAACCTGACAAAGTCCAGATTAGATTAAGGAAAGCTTAGATTCAAACAAATAGAGAAAAACACAGACAGAGTCATTAAGAAGTCATTTATTTCTTCCCATTTGTCTGCCGCTGTGCAGAAACATCATCCAGCCTCCAAACAGCAGCGTTCTCCTGACACTGCAGATTTAAGACTGAAGAAGACCAGAGCAGGAACATAGAGAGCACACCTGAACAGGTGCAATTCATGTACCTTCACTGTGTTTCATACCAGAACCTTGTTGAAACATTATTCATGACCACACACAGCACAGATTCATCTGTAACTTTGGAGAAACGAAGCCAAGTGTTAAGTTGTTAGTAGCTGCTGGAATCGTAAGCTCAGCGTTCGAGCTGCTGCAGAGGAGGTCGATCTGGTTTTACTGACTTCATACCTCAAAGCTTCAACTGGGCCAGAAGCAGCGAATAAAACCATGATTCACACGTTTTGCTTTTCGCACAACATTTAAAGACCAGTCCAGTTATGTTGAATGACGCTTGTTTTTGTCATTGGAGTGTCTATAAGCTCAGTATTTTGTTCCTCCAAACCAAAAGAGCGAGTCTGTGCTGTGTTCAGGAATGATGGAAAACAGCATTTTGCGAAGTAATTTGAGGGCATTTGTCTGAAATGAGAGCAACAGAAACACGTCAAGTAGCTTCAGGTCTTAGATAACCAAATTCTTGGTGTAATTATTCAGTTATATATATTAAAGAAAGTGTGTATGCAGATACAGTCTCAAATTTCCTGCATTTTTCTTGACAACATTTAGAAAGTTCAGTACTTGACACTTTTTTTTTTTTTTTTTTTTACAAGATGCAAAGAGTTGCATTCCCTCCAAACATCATGCTCTCATATCTTTCAGTGAACCAACACCCGTTTTCACTCGTGGTGACCAATGACCATTTTAAACATGTGAAACGTAGAGTGTGAGGATTTTGTTGCCAAAATGCCAAAAATCCTGACGTCAGGTTTATTTTTCATCTATCTCAGAGAGGATAAACATTAACAGTTTTTGAACCGAGGACCTTAAATCAGCTAAATAGCACCATTTTGTTCTATCAATCAGTTTGTGGAGTCGGTGAGATGTTTACTGTCCCATTTTGGATTCAAACCCTCCACATTCAGCTGCTGGCTTCCACCCAGTCGGCACCACAACAGACTAAACGAGAACAGTCAGACAGCACCACAGTACCATGCATTAGGGCACGAAACGCCCCCGTTAGTGCCCATTAACCTCACATTACAGACGAGAGGAGAAGAACTCACAACAGCAGAACAGTCAGAGTAAATTTACACACATGACATTCATTTTTTAGGTTTTCCTCCTCATTTCTTGTCCTACAGTCCAACTCCGCACAGAAAAACAAAGTGTTTGAAATCAGGTTTTGTGTTTGACTTCCTGCTTTGACACTGCACAGTCACCATGCTTCACCCACACTGCAGCCAAAGGAAGAGTTCAGGATATGCACAGAATTACACGAAATCGAAATGACAGTTCAGTCTATCAGGATATTTTGAGCACTTAGTGAATCTATACAAGCTCTGTACAGTAACACTTACTGTATTGACTGATGTGTCACCAAATTAGCTACCAGCTTCAGGTCCAGCAACTACCATAACTGTCTGAATTTAGCAAAGACGTCGGTAAGATAGCGTATTAGCGCCTCGCATTGTTCAGACCAGTCAGTCGTTTGTCAAAGGAATTTGTTGATTTTGTAACCTGACTTAAAACAAGCAGCGCTAACCTTATCGAACACTCGTTTTGTGGCTGTGGAAATACAATTCATCAACAGACCGATTCGGATCACTGAACAGGATGCAGTTTGGAGGTCTGGAACCAGACTGAGCCCAGACTGGCCCAGTGGGTGCAGCATGGACTCCTCTGCAGTGGAAAAAAACATGTTTCGGGGTTTAAGCTGTTGCTTAACAAATTCAGGTTTTCTCGTATTGTGTAAGTGGCTGATCGCCGCAAAACCCAATCAGAGACGGCTTTTCATTAAGGCGGATTCAGAAAACATGAACTGAGAGGGAAAACCGGCTCTTCAGGCTGCCGCAAAAACCCCAGGAAAGACGTATTTTTTCACATTATAAATGTTACTAAACATGCTTGTACAAAAAATAAGTATACACAACATCTTCATAGAATACAATGAGTACTTCACCTCGTTAGGATGTTGCCAGGCAACACATAGAGCTGTTTTTGGAAATGTTTGTCTTAGCATCCATTCACTCCTCAGAAAAGATGAGTCATTTTCAAAAACATCAGCGTGTCTCGTGCTGAGCGGCGAGCGTTAGCGCTCTCTTTGTGAAAACAGTGTTTCTAACTGCAGCTTTGTGTTCTCCTTTAGTTCATACACGATGTCACCTCCAGGTACTGAGGCAACCAATGGCAGTCCAGCATGTCCAGAGGTGGGTAGTACAGGTGTGTTTCTGATTAGTTGGGAGAGCGCCTTTAATTCAAGCTGAGGCCTGAAGCTTTGGCGACGCTCTTCTGTGTGACACCGATGTGATGAAACTGAAACATCCTTTCTAGGAGCGCGTCTACCCCGAATGACTGGACGATACGGTTTTAGTGACAAAGGACAAAATCAACAGTCACATCACATCATGATACAACCCATGGTTAATAAAGTGCATGAAACAAACAATAGAAAAAACAGCAAAAAACAGGCATCTGATAAAAACCTACATGTTTTATACATTGTATAAATAAAGTTTTTCTTTGTGCATGCAGTTAGTAATACAAAGGCTCACTGATGGGATAAGATGAGCACTCCTCGTCTGCATCTCTTCGGATTCTCCTCCCACACTTCATCTTCCTCCTCATCCATCTGCAGACTCGTCAGGCTTCATGATCTGGTAAGTGATCAGGTACTCTGGATAGGCCTGTGGGCAGCAGAGAGGCGTTCACTGACACCCAGTAACAACAGACAGACACTCAGACCCAGAACTGCTGACGTTGTGTAAAGGAATAACAAAATTGTAAAAAATAACTACTGTGGTACTTTGAGCAGACTAATAGTTTTGTTGGTGTTTCACTGCTGAGGTGTTTCATGGTGGCAACATTTCCAAATTATATGGAAAAGAAAAAAATGCACCGATCATTGCATGAAGGCTTTTAGCTGCGCTTGTCGTGAGGAGTGTGAGTCGGCCTGTTGGTCGATCCTCCGCTTTGGTCCAGACTGAAATAACCTGCTGCCGTCTGTAGCTTCATGTTCACAGACAGCTTCAAAAATGAAATTGCGTTTTTGTTCTGCCGCATCAACATGTCTGCTCTGTAAATCACTTGTCCTGTACTTTTGCATGAATTCAGTGGAACACCATTCTGGTATCTGTCTGCATAGATGGAGAGCTTATTTTTACACAGCCAAAGAACTTTTGCATAAAGCCCTAACAGTCAAACTGAGCCAGACAGCAGCACAACACAAGAGCCACAGACGATCCAGTCATCTGGGTTGACAGTGATATGATGACCAAATTCCTGCCAAATCAGACTTTTTCACCTGCAGAATCACTTTCAGGGTTTAAACTTGCAGGAAAAGACTGAAAGACAGGAAATGTGATAATATGGCACGGTTCAGTGCAGCTCTGCTATCATGCTCCCAGCTCCTCCTAATCTCTTCAGTCCTGCTGCTCTTCAGCTATCTGTTCTAAAGCCAGCCAACACAAGTAATTTCACACACAAATAGCATAGCTGATTGCTCGAGTGGACATCTGTTCATGCTGGATTGTGAAGTGCCACTTAAGAACAGCTATTGGTTTTGGCAGACGACATCACATGTCCAATCATCTGAGCACAAGCTGCACTCTACTCGTATACAATGACTGCCGTCCTACTCTTTAATACCAGAGACCGCTCTGCCCTTCAAAGAAACTGAAGCTAACCAGACAGCACTGCAGGAGCCAGAGGTCCAAGCTAAGCCTCAGACCGCCTGTCAACACAGATAATAGCCTAATAGCACAACGCTTCCTATGTATGTTATCACTTTAAAACAAATCCAATTCAATTCACAATCACAAGTCAACTATGCTTTTGTCACCACATTTACAATTTTTGTTTGGTTTGTAGAGAAAATTGTGTTACATAAACAACTGATTGATCAATCAGCAGTGTTGTTAAGAAGTGAAAGGTATCTGAGAGAAAAGACAGAAAGGTCAGGAGAGAGGAGGCAAGGACGGCATTGTCATAAAAAATAAAATTCTGTTAAAATGCATCGATTGCAAACGTTTTCGATTAGAGGCGTGCCGACCTGCTCTCCTCTGTAGATGACGTACTCGGCCAGCGCGAGGCCGTTGACACTTGGTCTGCCGGTAACAGAGTGGTGGCCCGGCGGAGAGTGAGCCATCTTCATGGCACTGAACTGCAGGAAGGACTTCCCTAGAGTCACCCTGCAGAACAACAGGTGCCTGCGAGGAACAAAAAAACCCACAAAAAGTCAAGCGGCGGCATGAAGAACAGGGGGAGGTTCGCTGAACGGTCGGTTTGTGGTCTACGTGGGTAACTTGTTTTGTACCGGTGGCAGACGTAGCAGGAGCGGTCTTTGTGCAGCGGGCAGCCCGTTCCTCCTCCGATCCCGTAAACGTACTGGTTGCTCTTTGACGAGTTCTCTGCAAAGTAGATCCCAGCGCCGAACATCCCGCCGATGTAGGCGTGACGTTCGTCAAAACCTTTATGGATGATGGCGTTGACGAACGGAGAGCCTGAGAGGGAACGGTCACAGTAAGATCCACACAAACACTAATATTACTATTACCATCACAACTGTTACTACTACAGCTACTGTTACGGCTACAATTACATTACAACCATCACTACTGCTGCTGCTCTCTCATAATACTGTTAATATTCTGACCGTGGAAGAGCATGCGTTCATTGGAGTGGTTGTGGTTTTCCTCGGAAACTTCCTTCCTGCGATGGGTGTACCTCTCCCACAGCTTCTTGTTGCAGACCTTCTGGATCTGAAACACAGGGGTCAGACAGAGGTCAACTAGAGGTCAGACAGAGGTCAACAAGAGGTCAGACAGAGGTCAACTAGAGGTCAGACAGAGGTCAACAAAAGGTAAGACAGAGGTCAACAAGAGGTCAGACAGAGGTCAACAAGAGGTCAGACGGAGGTCAACAAGAGGTCAGACAGAGGTCAACTAGAGGTCAGACAGAGGTCAACAAAGGTAAGACAGAGGTCAACAAGAGGTCAGACAGAGGGTCAACTAGAGGTCAGACAGAGGTCAACAAAAGGTCAGACGAAGGTCAACAAGAGGTCAGATGGAGGTCAACAAAGGTAAGACAGAGGTCAACAAGAGGTCAGACCGAGGTCAACAAGAGGTCAGATGGAGGTCAGACAGAGGTCAACAAAAGGTCAGACAGAGGTCAACAAGAGGTCAGACGGAGGTTGTCAATACAGTTTGAATCAAACAGCACGTTACCTTAACCAGCGCATATCTGCTGAAGACTCCTCCAGCATGGCCGCCGTCTCGGTGCTCTCTGATGGTACTTTGCATCTGATCAACACACACAAGGTTTTCATTGGTTAAATCTGAAGGTCATGTGACAAACCACAAGAAGAAAAAAGCAGGACCACCACTCAAACTCTGGCTATAAAAATGTCCTCTCCAAGTAAAAGAAATAGTTAATATTGTCTTCATCATTCATTCATTAATCACCATCATAGCACTGATCCTACTTCAGTCTGGAGTGACATTGAAACTAACCAATCACATTCTACCACTAACATAGTGATGACTTTGGCCAGCTAGAAGTCCTGAGGTCTAACAACAGAGGCTGCAACACCTGGAGGAAAGTGGACATTTGCAACCAAACAACAAAAGATGTGAGCAAAATGAAGGAGATTCTGTCAGCTGGTCATCAAAGTGAACCAGAGAGTCAGTTTTAATCTGTTAAACACAACTGCACGTATTTGAAGGAGAGCTGCCTCGATGCAAACTACAACCAAATCTCTACCAGCTGCAAAATCTCTGTCGTAACACTTAAACATCCACATGCTACTAGCCTAAATTCAAACAACATGACACACACAAAAATCCTGTTTTTATTATAAAACATAGCTTCTTCCAGCTTGATTCTTCATCTTTTCGTTCTTCTTCTTCTTCTTCTCATTATTATCATTATCTGTGGGAATACTGAACATGAGCCTGTACCTCCTCCTCCACTGACTGGAACTCTTTGTCATCGGCTGAGAGGTCGATCAAGATCGTTCCACTGTTGGCTGTATTCAGTGTCAGATAAGGGTTCAGACCTGGCGCACACACACACACACGCACACACACACACACATACATATACATACACATGCACAGAGAGAGAGAGATGAAGACTATACCACATATTGCTTTACAAATCTTTTCTGGCATTTGATGCAAAAAATGACATGATTACTGTGTAGTGTGTGTGTGTGTGTGTGTGTGTGTGTGTGTGTTGAAGAGTGTTTCTTTCAGTGTGTGTGTGTGTGTGTGTGTGTGTGTGTGTGTGTGTTGAAGAGTGTTTCTTTCAGTGTGTGTGTGTGTGTCCTCACTCTGCGGCCCGCTGATGAGCCTCTCCACTCCTTTGATGATCTTGTGTCTGTGTCCGTAGGCGTTGATGCCGATTTCCTTCAGCTCGCGATGACCCATCTCCACCAGCACATCCAGAGTGATCTGCACACACACACACACACACACACACACACACACACACACACACACACATTAACCATAAAATGTGTTCACAGCTTGCTCTGCTGTCCCCAAATGGCTACACTGCTGTGACATCAGTGAATCAGAGGCCTGTTGCACCAACATTAGATCATTTCCTCTCGCTCATTTTGACACATTTCGCACATGACTGCTGTGAAATGGGCTTCTTCATGAATGTAAAATGACTGCATATAAGGTGACTGACAAGACCACAAACTTGCATAATTCTGTGGGCTGTGGTCGTCACAGGAGGACTACGTTGCAGTAACCGGTGCGTCAGCGCCACAAGCCTCAATAATCACGTTGCATCACCCGCAAACAGGAACTGTGTCGACGGCATGTTTCAGCTGGAGCGAACTGATGGTCTCACCTGCTCTCTGTCAAAGATCTCCTGAAGTTGTTCCAGTCCGAGGTTCTTCAAGAACTGAGAGATGCTGAGGTCAACAACTACACAAACACACACACAGAATACAGAATTGTAATCTTGTTTCACATATGCAGAAAAAGGAGGAGATGGCATCAAAGCTTTTCACTCGAAACATCTGAAACTGAGGCGACCCAAGGCTACATTAGCTGCTACTAGCATAATACCTAAAGTGTTGCATTTGGTAATGTAGGCGGCAGGTTTTGACAAAGGAGAAGAACGTGTGGAATACAGCAGATGATATTTCTGATTCTGCTCCTTTTTCTTTCAAACTGTCCATCATGAGTCCGACCATGTTATAAAACGGTAAATTCACACTTTAACGAGAGAGACGGCAGATCAGACATCACATACGAATCATTCTGGCCACGTGGGTCATTTTGGAGTTGTTTAGGTTTGTGGACTTTTATTCATTTCTTGCTTTCTCACCTTCCTCTTTCTTCTCAGCGCCCGATGAGCCCTCGGCCACTGGCAGCAGCGCCGACATCTCAGGAAACGCAGAGGACGATGAAGAGGATGGTGGCGGTGAAGACGAGGAGTTTGAAGCCTTAGAGAGAGCAGAGGTGTTGCTGTTGGTCGCGGCTGCTGTTGTGGTGTCAAGACCAGAGGAGGGGGACGAAGAGGAGGAGGAAGAGGAAGAGGAGGAGAAGAGGGGTGGGACGACAGCGACAGGTGGAGCACCAGAGGCCGCCACGCTGATGACCTGAGGTTTATAACAGCCGGGGAGAGCAGAGGGAGGCATGGCTGCTGATAACAAAGCCCGAACATCATCAGCCTGCAGGAGGAGGAGGAGGAGGAAGAGGAGACAACACACAGAAGAAGATAAAGAAAGAGAGGAGAGTAGAAAGGGATGAAGAGGATGCAGAAGAGGTGGAGAAATGAGGAAGATGAAGGTAAAATAAGAGGAGGAAAAGAATACAAAGATCCAGAAATAGTGCTCTAAGTACTCTGGTCCCTTTAAACCAGCATGAGACGGACCGTGACCAGGTCCAGCGGCGACTGTCCCTCCTGGTTTCGGAGGGTGGGGTCTGCACCGTGAGCCAATAGGAGGGCACACAGCTGCGTCCGGCCCTTCTGAGCGGCCTCGTGCAGCGGAGTGAACGCCCACTTATCGGTGGCGTTGACGCAGGCGTCGAACTTGATGAGCAGAGCGGCTACGTCTACGTGCTGGAAGACCAAAACAAGACAAGACGATGGAATAAAAGTCCATTTATCCGTTTATCAGTTTCATTTCCAAAAACAGACATTTTGAAGGACGTAGAAAGAAGAGCCCCTCAAACAGTAGAGCAGATTGAGCATTTGGCCTTGACGGAATAAATGTCACACATCTTAAAATCCAGTAGATGGCAGTAAAGCTCAACAGCACCACGAACCCTTCGACAGTTGTTATGGAGCGCTTGAGGGCTGTGGTTTGATGGGAGAACTGGTACAACTGGAATTATGCTTTTTTTCTCAAACTAAGGTTTGGCTTTGGGAATGAAAATATACACATCTCATGCAACTGATTACTGATTGTTTCAGGTGTTCAGTTCGCTCCTGTTGAGTCACGTTTGTTTAGAAGCAGATGTTGTTCTGAGACGTGTGTTCTGTAAGACACAGCTCTCTTTGTGCTGCCTCGTCTGAATGAACCTCACACCTGTTTGTCTCTGTCCTCCCACCTGTGTAGGCAGACGGGTGAGAAAATACCTAAAATACTGTGAAAAACAAGAGAGCGAGAGGAAAACCTGATGAGCTGAGAGAGACAAAGAGAGGTGTAGAGGTGGAGGAGAGAGCAAGGGATGAATAGAGGATGGTGGGTGAGTCTCTTTTTTAATCAGCTGGTCTGACTGGATGAGAGGCCTGAAGAGCCACACGCACACACACACATTTGTCATTTCACTCCTCATCACTGGTGTGGTCTCTTCAATCAGCAGCTCATCAATCAGAGGACATTATGACTATATGTGTGTGTGTGTGTGTGTGTGTGTGTGTGTGTGTGTGTGTGTGATCCCCTCCTCACCCCATAGGAGGCAGCATTGTGCAGAGGAATCAGTCCTCCTTTGTCTTGAGAGTTCACCTCAGCTCCGTGCTGCAGCAGGTACTCCGCCACCTCCAGGTTGTTATAGCCCGCTGTGACACACACACACACACGCACACACACACACACACATCACTGAAGGTTAATGTTGTCATTTCTTTCTGTACTGCTTCAAAATAAGAATTCAGTCCCAGGACGCACTCTGGCCCTCAAACATCGTACATGAGCACACACACACTTCTTCGTTTAGCATTACTTCCATTATGTTCAGGTTAAGGGTTGGACACTCAGCTGTGATGTTTCAGGTGTGTGTGTTTCTGTACCAGCCAGGTGCAGCGGTGTGGAGTGTCTCCCCTGTGTGTCTCGACAGTTGACGTTGTCTCGTGTGCAGAGTTTCTTCACCCGGGCCAGGCAGCCTTTCTTGGCGGCGTCCAGCAGGGCGGCGTCGCCCCTCAGCAGGTCCTGGATGTCCGTGTCTGCGTCCTTCACCAGGTCCAGAGGGGTGTTACCATCCCGGTTCTTCCGGGTCGGATCGGCACCGTGCTGGAAATGACATGAAACACCGACATGACGAACCCATGCAGGTCCTGGTTTACCTCCAATCACAGGCCCATGTCAGTGTGTGTGCGTGTACCTGCAGCAGGAGTTTGCAGATGTCATATTTGCCCTTGGCGGCAGCTTCATGCAACGGCGTGAACTTCCAGAGGTCAGCCACATTGACCACAGCACCGTGAAGGACCAACAACTCGGCGACCTCGTAGTGACCGTATGAACAGGCGTTATGGAGAGGAACCAGACCTCTGAGGGAGACACAGCCAGCGTGTTAGCAAGCAAGTCATTATTTCTCTGTGTCGTTTTAATGATAAAATGTAATAATTCGACTTGAATTTCCTACATAATGTGTTTCACAAACTCATAAAGGAGGTTGTGCTATCTGCCACAGGTCACAGTGAAGAAACACAGACTGGGATACGTTTGTTCGCTCTCACTCAGCATAAAGAGCTCAGTGTGCCGGCCTCGTTCGCGTCCCCTCACCCTTTATCCTTGGCGTGCACGTCGGCTCCGTGCTGCAGCAGGAACTGGACGACGGCCAGCCGGTTGTAGCCGGCGGCGAAGTGCAGCGGCGTCGACTGTCGACCCTCCACGTCCCTGCAGTTCACGTTCTGCATCGTGCAGAGCTTCTGCAGAGACGGGCCGAGGAGAGAGTGACAAAGTGCAGTGAGTAACTGAAGCTTCTGATTTCATTGCTTCTCTTGTTGAGTAAGAAAATTCACCTCTGAATGTTAGTACACCTGAATCTTTCCCACTTTGACGAGTCAAGATGTCTAAATGTCATGAAAAAGGTCTTAAAAAGTTACAATACAGGTCTGAGTTAAGCTAAGAGGTAAACAAGCTAACTGACATTATCTAAAATAAATCAATGAATTCATTAAACTGCTGCGGACGTAAAACACCTTGACAGTTTCCAGATCTCCTGTTTTGGAGGCTTCCAGCAGCTGTCGGTCGACCTCAGAGTTCCCGATCAGAACTCCTTCTGCTGAGACAAACACAGATATAAAACCACAAAATCATGATCTCAGCTCAGTGAATCACATGATGGCGACTGTCAGTCGCTGTAAAACAGGAGCGTCAAGGGTAAACAGCCTGTAGCTGTAAATGCTGTTATCCTGATGAGGCTGACAGAGCTGCTGGTCTTAACCTCCCATCACACCTTGCAGGATCTCCTGCACGCTCTCGTTGCCCAGCTGCGAAGGGGAGAATCCCTGCAGCGATGTGAGCAGCGGGTCGCAGCCGGCGCTCAGCAGCAGTCTGCAGGTCTGCAGGTGACCGCAGCGAGCGGCCCGATGCAGCGCCGTCTGGCCGAGGTGATCCACCGCGTTCACCTAGAAGGAGGCGAAGGAGGTCAGCCTCATCTCTTCAGTTTCATGTTTTCATGCTGTGTGTCGCTCCTGATGGATCAAATGTTTCTACTGCATCATTTTTAGCACATCCAGGTTTTCTTAGCTAACAGACAGCCACACGTCAAAGGTTAGAAACACTCGGCTCGCTCTGGTTGCTGACCTTGGCTTCATGTTTGACCAGCGCCTCGATGACGTCGTTGTGGGCTTTTTCTGATGCCAGGTGGAGGGGGGTCATCAGGCTGAGGGGGCACAGTGACATCACAACAGGCTCATTCTCCTTTCTGCTTTGTTTGTTTGTAAGCTGAACTGAAGCCAACATAAACGGATCAGACGTCTCTGGACTCACTCTTTCGTCTTGTCGTTGACGTTGGCGCCCTTCCTCAGTAGAAGTTCACACACTTGCTTCCTCTTCAGGTATGCAGAGGCAGACGCACAATGCTACGAGACAGAAACACAAACATGCATTTTTGTTTGTTTTGAGGAAGGAGATTAACGTTATTTGATGAGTTTTACAGTTTTTGATGAGTTTTACTGTGTCAAAACGTAGAAAGTGGTGAGAAAAGAACATTCATTTTGCTCTTCTTCATACAGTCTTACCAGCGCCGTCTCCTGAGTGTGGGGGTGTTTGAAGTTGATGGTCTCCAGGCTCAGATGCTTCTTGACTCGGACCACGTCGGCCTCCCTGGCTGCCTGCAGCAGGCTGTGACCTCTGAACTCATCTGTCAAAGATCAAACTGAGTCAAAGACCAGAACCAAAAGCTTGAACAGAGCATGATGATCAACAGTGACACCTGGTCTCACAGGTAAACATCAGATGAGAGAAAGCTGTTGACAGAGAAAAGGATCATCATAGTTCACACTGCATAAAACAAGACATGGCAGCGGAGGTAAACAGGACGTACAGGCCAGCCGTTCTTTCAGCTGCGGTGTGGGAGCGAGGTCGATCGAGCTTTTATTGTGACAGTTGAGGAAAGTGGGGTCAGCTCCGTAGCTCAGCAGGAGGGAGCACACCTGAAGACAAACAAACACAGGTAACAGTGAGTGTTTACAGGTGTTTACAGGCTCAGGAGCTTTTGTTCTGTGAGGTCTGTGTAAGTTAACACTGCCTCTTCCACCACGTATACCATGACCACAGCTCTGTTTGAAGGTTCTGAGAGGTCCAGCTTTGGTATCGAAACTTACTTTGAAAAATATAAACATCTTTTTCCACAACACCAAAAAATCTTTTTTAATTTAATGGAAGAAATTAATGTTGAGCATTAAATGTCTGCAGACATTTAAGACTCCATTCAGACTGCTCAGAGGTCAGACTTCTGCAGAAAACAGCTCCGACGCCCCCTGCTGGTCAGACTGCAGTCCATCGCTGCTGTCATTACAATCAGCTGAGGTAAAGTGGAATTATAAAAATGTTGTACCTCAACTCGATTCTTGGAAGCAGCTTCATGAAGAGGCGTGAACTGCCACAGGTCCATGGCATTGACACAGGCTCCATGCTGGACGTAAGGGGACAGACGGGAAAACGTCTGAGGTTAAAGCCAGGACACATCAAACCTGTCGACCAACTATGACTCCACCAATCAGTGATGAGCCTCTCTGAGTGCTGCAGGAACAGTTAAAGCACTTACACTTTCCTTTTAACTACACCTTCATGTGTGTGACTTCTGCCTGCTGGTGGTGCAACAGAAACCCTCCAGTAAAAGTAGCTCAAAACTGTCCTTCAGTACAGCACTTAGTACATGTATTTAGTTGCATCCCACCACTGCACTCACAAGGAAAACCTGATCCGATCTGATCAATATCAGACTCGCTGTTTCCTGTTCACTCTCCTACAGGCGCATCACAGCTAATGCTAACGCTAACACAGCATATTTTTATGGAGCGGCGGACAAATGAAGGAACGTGTAAACTGATACCACACACACCACAAGGTAGTTTATGTACAAAAAGACGTAGTTACAGAAATCAGAGTGCTTTAAGATTTGGAAACACTCCCCAAAAACAAGTAATAAGAGTAAATTTACACATGAAGAAACAGAAAACTGACCTTCACCAGCAGCTCAGTGACCTCATAGTGACCGTACGAACAGGCGTTATGAAGAGGAACCAGATCCCTGAGACACACAGTACACCACACAGTACTGTTACTACTCCAATACTGCTGCTGCTGCTACTACACACACTGCTGACACTGCTCATGGCTCACAGAGGTACTATTTTTATTATTTCCAGTTAGTATCCCGTGAAAAGATGCTGGAATTGAACATCAGCCAATAATAAAACAGCAAAGCACATTTTGTAGGAAAGTATTTGAGGTCGTATTTTTCCCTTTTGACTGTTTGCAGCCTTCAGAGGCTTTCCAAAATCACACACACACACAGTCTTACCCCTTGTCCTTGGCGTGCACATCAGCGCCGTGCTGCAGTAACAGCTGGACGGTCTTGACGCGGTTGTATCCGGCTGCCAGGTGTAAGGGCGTCGACTGAAACAGCAAACAAGCGACTGACGGTTAGACTCAGCAAACAGGAAGGAAACCCAAACTGCTCATCGTGACAGCAGCCTCTGGTTACTACACCACAAACCAGCTGCTGACACTGGCCCGAAACTGGCCCAGGAGCTATGAACCGGAGCTGATCAAAGAAGAAGACAGAATGACTGCTGACCTTTCGTCCATCGCTGGCGTGACAGTTGACGTTGAGCGGCGTCAGCAGCGCCATCAGCTTCTCCTCGTTCCCGCTCCTGTTGGGACGTCAGCGTCAAGTCAGACCAACCACTTCTTGGCCTTTGATAATAATGTCTAAGGCTAATGGATTAACAGACTGAACCATTCAGGCTTCAACTTAGCTGCTGAGAGATATTAACAGAGTGTACCTTGCACTTTCCAGAAGCTCGTCTTTTCTGTATTCACCTGGAAAACAGTAAAAATCAACAAAATAATAATGTTTTCATCATTTCAAACAGGCTGCTTTCTATCATTTCTGTGCAATCAACGCATCAGTCTTTTCTTTCCTGAGTTTCAATCTGAGCCAGGGTGCGCTCAAAGAAATAACCAGACGATAAGACAAGTAATGCTAGTGTTAGCGGCTAATGCTAATGCTATCTACAGGGACAAAAAGGTTTGTCCTTTTCCCGCTTTTTTCTTAATGTTTAACAGTGGACATAAAGAAAACTTTATGAAAACTGTGTGATAACAAGAACACGTGAAGCTAAAAGCTGCGGACAGGTGTGCACTTCTATCACTGTGAGGACCGGCCTTTTATCACCTGTCAGAACTGCCTTGGCGGACGGTTCAGCCAGATCCAGAGCGGTTCGACCGTCTGTGTTCCTGATGGTCGGCTCGGCGCCGTGCTGCAGCAGCACTACACACACACACACACACACACACACACACACACACAGAAGCATGAAATGCACAGCGCTGCTGTTTAATCTGTTTAGACATCATGAGTATCCACTGTGTAATGGATGGACAAACACACCCTGCAAACATCCAAAATTAATAATTCACATACTCATGAATTAGCTTAGCAAGAAAAAGTGATTGTCTCGCATAAGGATCAAGAATCAGGTGCAGCAGCCTCTCAGTTAAATGAACTTCCGCTGAACAGGATGGAAATATCGACAGGACTGAGCTGCCCTCATGTCTCCCTGATAGCGTCTGAAGCCACAGCAGAAGCTCCCGGACAGCTTTCTGTCTGTTGTACAATCAGAACTTGAGTTTTGAGGCTGTGCTGCTTCTGCATGCGTGCATGTGCATGTACGAAGGGTGTTTGTACCGATGCACACGTCAATCTTGCCCTTGATAGCTGCCTCGTGAAGTGGAGTGTAGTTCCAGTTGTCTCTGGCGTTGGCGTCCGCCCCGTGGTGAAGCAGCAGACTCACCACCTACACAAAAACCACAGGACAGGACACAGCACGGTGAGGGTCTCTGTGGGAGGAAAGACCCACTGTTTTACAGGTGGAGGCTGGGGGTGGGGTACTGTACGTCAGCATGGCCGAAGGAGCAGGCGTTGTGGAGCGATATCAGCCCCCCGTCGTCCCTGGCGTGGACGTTGGCTCTGTTCTGGAGGAGGAAGTCCACGACGTCTCTACGACCGAAACCTGAAGAGAAAGAGGGGAATCACTCACGGGCCTGTAGTTTATTATTCATATACCGTCTGAGCGCTCAGACGTCTCTGCGTCTCGCTTTCTTCCAGCACAATAAATTATTCAGGAAATGTACAGTAAAGCCGAGTAAACACCACACACATTAAACCATTACCATCGAGATGGAAAAACACTGAAAGCAAACATCTGGACTTGTGTATGTAAATGTTTGGCTTTAGTTTTACAAATGTTGTTTGAAATAAAAATAAAAACCTTGACACAATGACCGTTTTCACAGATATATCCAGAATTTTTGAGTCCTCATGTTTCAGTGTGTACATTTATGACTCCTCACCTGCCTGATGTGTGTCTCACCTGCAGCAAAGTGTAGAGGCGTGGACTTCCTCCCCGCTGTGTCCCGGCTGTTCACGTTCTCGGCCGACACCAGTTTCCGAACTCGCTCCAGGTCTCCGCTCCGGCAGGCCTCGAACAGCTCCCTGCTGGCCTCGCCAGCCGCCGACCCCACGCCGAGCTCCACCACCTCTGCCAGCACGGGCCCCGGGGACACGGCTCCGCCCCCGAGCCCGGACACCCCAGAACATCTCCGGCCGGACGACATGGACGGCGGCGAACGGCCTCGTCCCAGTTTCAGACTACTGGTCCTGGGGAATTTGGAGTGCGAGCAGCAGGCGGCCGAACCCCAGAACCCTGCAGCTACCGAGGCCATGCAGGAGGACGAGCTGCGGTACCCTGCAGGGAGACAGGAGACATGGACTCATACAGAGGTCAGAGGGGAGTTAATAAGATAGTAAAGATCACTGACGAGCAGCACAGGCACAGTAAGATCGATCAGGTCCTCCACGGTTCATCAGCCCTCTGTGCTCTCTGTCTGTCTGTCTGTCTGTCTGTCTGTCTGTCTGTCTGTCTGCTCCACCCAGCCAGAGCCAGTCTGTCTTCCAGCCAACAACCACCCAGCTCTCTCTGCCTGTCCGACCCCAACGTGACTCTGGCTCAGCACCACAAACCTCCAGAGTTGACAGTTTTGGAAATATGCTGATTTCCCCCTGTCTTCAGTCTTTATGCTAAGCTAAGCTAATCTAAGCAGCTGCTGGCTGTAATTTACAGATATGAGAGTGACAGAAAATGATTTGACTTCAAAACAGGCTGAAATATTCTTCACTGCACAGGACTCAGGTAGAGACTAAAAATAAATATAATGTTGAAGTGATAAATACAGTTTTTCCCTTTGAAATGTAGCAGAATTCATGATTCAAGAATAAAGTGGTATCAAATTAAAACACTGACATGAAGAGCACTTCCACCTCTGATATTAATTATATTTCAGAGAAAAATACAATAAAGCACAATAACACGAATCTGCACAGTAAAAATATATAAAAGCTGGGTCATGTACTAACACAGTACATGTACATATAAAAGATTATCACAGGAATAAAAAGTGAAAAAACATCATATGAACCAGACAGGCTCTGCAAGCTTTAAATACAATACAACATTACACTATAGGAGTATTACTATAATACAATACAACGTTACATTGTAGGAGTATTACTGTAATATTACAGGAGCATTGTGTACCAGAAACCATGTACCGTTATGGAGGAAGACAAACACATCAACATCCCTGCAGTGATTCTAAAGGAGGCATTACAATAATAATAATAATAATAATAATAATAATAATAATAATAATAATAATAATAATAATAATAATAGTAAAGGCCTGATAACAACAAAAGGCCCTGAGTGGACTCACTGTGGAGCACCGCACTGACTCCCTGCAGCGGTCTTCCGCGGATATTCCGGCTGCTTCTTGGCGGCCGCTGCCTTAAATCCTCCCCGGCTGGCAGGCGCTCTCCCTCCGCTCCTCCAGCATCCTCCTCCGCCGCCTCTCGGAGCGGCTTGTCGGGGAAGCTGCGGGTTTATCCCGAGATGCTAAATCACGGATCTGATGTGCAGAGACGAGACGAACCTGCGGACGGAGGGAGGAGGACCACCGTACTCAACAGCCACCCCTCCGCAGAACGAGCACAAAGGGTGGCTTCATCTGTGAGCCTGGTACTGCCCGAGCGGGTGATTATACCTGTATCAGCCTGTAAACATGTAAACATTTTGAAGTGTTGACATGTTTACAGAAAATGTCTCATTAGATCTATATAGGGTCCAGATTTGGGCTCCAAATCCCCCCAAAAAATTCAGATCTGCACACACTGTACTTAAACCTTTAAAGATGTCTTCCAGTGTTGTTGTGCTTGTTTTTAACTCTACTCAACATCAGAAAAACAAAAATACTCAAGAAGAAACCGATGACAAAACAACTGAAGTCATTTATTGATTACTTATCAGCTATTTATTGAAGTCTTATCATTATCTCTGGTATCGCGTTCATTGCGTATTCTTGCAGTTTTTAACGTAGAAGTGACGTGAAGCCCCGCTCAGTCGTGCGTTTTGAAATTGAAATCGAGCACACCCCGGCCCTGCGGGCTCTGCGGACGGCTCCTCCGCCGTGCGGCAGGGGGCGCTGTGTTCTGAGTCTGCGCAGGTGTGTGTGTGTGTGTGTGTGTGTGTGTGTGTGTGTGTGTGTGTGTGTGTGTGTGTGTGTGTGTGTGAGTGAGAGAGAGAGAGAGAGAGAGAGAGAGAGAGAGAGCACTGAGGTGGACACTTCTTCCTCTCGAGCATCTAACTCATATTAGCCTTCTTCTTCTTCTTCTTCTTCTTCTTCTTCTTCTTCTCCTCTTTGAGCTTTGGAGCCTTTCCATCTCTTCCTTTTCTCTCTTCTTCATCTCCTTACCTTTTGTACTTTACTTTTGTACTTTCTCTTCTCACTTGTTGTGGGACATGAAGCCTCTCCTCCTCCTCCTCTTCTTCATTTCCATGCAGAGCTCCACCAATTGCTTTTATTACTGCAAGTGCATCACTTCCAACATGTCTCATGTGTTTTATTAACATTATTAAATCACTGCTGGGTATTTTGAATGATTTTAAATCGCCCCAAAAAAGAATAAATAAAGAATCTTTTTATTATTGTTGTTTGTTATTATTATCTGTGCATCATTTTAAAGGAAACCGATTTTACCTGGATTGTCCTGCAGTATATTTCCTGTCAATGTCTTTAAAGAGTTGTTCCAAAAGGAAACAGAAGGTGGCGCAGTAACTGTGTCTTTCACAATCATGTTTGTAACACATTTACTGATTTCTTTGTGGCTAATACATTTTCATCAGGACATATGTTGATTTATATGTAGGAGCTGAAGATTAAACAGCTGATTATCACACAGTTCTGCCTAATCTTTCGGCTCAATGAGAAATTCATAAAGAGACATGAATTCAGTGAATGACAGTAATACTCAAGTACTGCAATCTGAGGTTTTTGTACTTTCTTTTCATACCACCATCTACTTCCACTGCCAAATATTCTTTCTGCTCATTAAACACACATGAAGTGAGTTTGTAAAATATGTTTTGTTATTAATTAAAACACCCAGTTTATACAAGTACAGCTGCAGTCAGTTAATGACTTCACATAAATCATGACCATTAGTTGCATCCTATTCAAATGAGTTGAAAAATGAGCTCCAACAGAAAAATCCTGCTTTTACATGAGTCACAGTAATCTAATGATTTAATATTTCACGCTCTAACAGTCACAGGGGACATTTTACTGCACTGAGTACTTTTACTTTGAACCCTTCCACTGCATTTTCCTGATTATACCTGGATACTTTCACTGAAGCAATATTTGGTTTTAAGTGTTTTGCAGTCAAATCACTTCCTCTAAAAGCATTTCTAATCTGATGTGTTTTTGTGGTGACTAATGGTGTTAATAGAAAAGAGTCCGGTGAGGAAAGGGTTATGTTTACAGTGGGCAGATGACGTCAGTGTCAGCTGTGCCTCGCGCATGAGATGTGCGCGCGCGTGTGTGTGTATGTGTGTGTGTGGATGATTCAGCAGCTCATCCAGCAGCAGTCAGTCAGTCCCAGCGGTGCAGGACGGACGCGTCCGAGGCGAAAACAACACAAACGAGCTGCTTTTATTTTGACGTTTAAAGCGCGAGCAGCCGGTGAACCCGTGGAGGTGATGCGTTCAAGGCGGAGACCCCGTAGTGTTCGGTAACGTTCGGTTTGAACAGGCCGGAGAGCAGCGGCGGAGCCCCGCAGAGGAGCCCCGCAGAGGAGCCCGCCGTGTGCTCCTTCTCAGACCTCCTTGTGGAATTTATCTTCTTTCAGCGGGACTTTCTATCGCTCGTTGCCGGTTCTCGGACTCTCTGGCTGGGCTGAACCGAGACCACGTCCCCCTCTCTGACATCCAGCTGCTTTCATTCAACCGTCTCAACTTCGACATTTCCGCATTTTGACGTCTGATGCTCCGTCTCCCCGGCAGGTGAGTTTCAGTCTCCCCGTCCACTGAAAGCGGTCAAATCTCCTCACCTAAGGCACACCTGTCATTTTACACATAAATACAGACATATTTAACATTTTATATTTTATCCTTGACTGACAGAGCAGGTGACTAATCACAGCTAGCTAACAGCATGAGCGAGACCTGAAGGCTAACAGCGGACCACATTACAGTGAAGTGACCTTTGTGCTGATAATCAATGATAATGACCTGATAACACTCTGTGCTATCTTAGAAATCTATTCTGATATTAAACACATCACCTGCTGTGTAGACGTGTGGGAAAATGCATATAAAACTCATAGAAATCCAGTTTATAAAAACCATCACCGATGCTGCTGTCCTGTTTATGAACTTACACCACAGAAAATAATGCAGTATTGTACAAACAATATAATGAGCACGTACTACTAAGTGTACTACCATCACATATTTAAAACATGTTTGCCAAAAGTGAATATTATCATACAGAAATGTGTGTTTAAAAGATCAAGGGTCATAACAAGAAGAGTAAATGATGCTTGTATCTGAAGAAATGAAGAAAACTCAATATTTAAGGGCGAGCAGCAGCTCCTCTAATCTGATGGACCGTGTTTTTGAGAATAAAGGACCAAATTTTGTAGTAACATAAGTTCAATTTTACAATTGGTATGTTGGTATGCATAAGCATAACAGCTGCACTGCCTGGGTTCTCTAGTTCAGTCGTTCTGCAGGTTCTGTTCTCTGTTTTTAGGGGATGTTGTCTCCAGGTTTTGGTTCTGTCCTCTACATCATGAGCTCCACTGGCTCTGACCCTGCAGGCTCTGTCTTCTAGCTGTTGTCTTCTGCAGGTTCTGTCCTCCAGTTGTCTTGTTCTTCAGATTATGTTGTCTAATTGGTGGCTCTGTCCTCTTCGTCTTTGTTCTGCAGACTCTGCTCTTGACTTGTCTCGTCCTGCAGGGTTTGTCCTCTAGTTTTGTTCTGCAGGTTCTGTTGTCTAGTTGCTGGTTCTGTCCTCTAAGTCTGTTCTGCAGACTCTGCTCTTGACTTGTCTCGTCCTGCAGGTTCTGTCCTCTAGCTGTTTTTCTGCGTATTGGTTCTGTCTCATTTGGTTCCACCTGCAGCGCGTTCGCTGACAGTGGGAGAACAGAAGCTGCCGTTGATCTGGTGTCGGTCCAGAGGGAACCTGCTGACACCGTGACCGATCTGTGTTTGTGTCCATTACAGTCTGGCAGGCGTCCAGTCAGTCTTTCCATCTGTCTCCCTCCAGTGTTTCCACTCTGCTGGACTTAATTTCTTTCTTTCTCCTCTGACGGATAATTCACCGTCTGGCTGCTCGAATCCCCGCTGAGATGAATAATGTGTTCTTCAACAGAGAACCGGCTCAGAAAACAGAACACAGTAAAACATCACAGACATTTATTTCACTGGTTTTCTGTTTCCTTATTTGTTCTGTTCTTCATCTTGTCTTTGTTTTCTTTTTCACTCACATGCTGTTGAAATGAAATTCATCTTCAGTAAATAGATGAATCCAGACTGTGGTGCAGAGCTTGTGTGTCCAGGACGTAGACTGGACTCAGTCCCAGCCTTTGAATGGGACCGTCCATCCCGGTAACACACGTGATGACAGAGGGAATCACAGTCACTGTGTTGATGAAAGATTCATTTTTCCAGACTGTTCTCAAGGAACAAAAACAGCCATGTGGTGAATAATGTATGTGTGAAGTCTGCAGGCAGAGGAGGACTTTAACTTGTCTTCTGTCTCTGCTCAGTCACAGATGTCTGTGTCTTAATGACGTCTGGATGATGTGGACTTCAAACTCAGAGTGATGTGATGTGAAGCTGCGACCTGACTGTCCTCAGGCTTCATGGGTCTCTGTGGTTTATTAGTGAGAAGCTCCTAACGAGCCCGGTTTGAGGCAGAATCATCCGTTAGCTTCCTGCCTCCTGATTGGATGCTCTCTCTCTCCCTCTGGCTGCTGACTCTTTGCTTTAATGACAGAAACTTACTGACTTTTGCTTTTCTCCATCACTGAGCCTCTCTCCGTCAGTGCGGCTGATTCACTCCTTTTCTCTCAGCTGACTCCCCTCTTTCTGTTTACTGTCTCTCCTGACCTTTCTCTCGTTCTCCCTCTTTATGACTCTTTGTTTGCTCTCTGTATTTGTCCTCGCTGTTACACTGACGCGAACGTTGGCTTCGTTTGGTCGGCTCTACATGTGGAATTTCATTTATTTGCCGTCATTCAAAATCCATAATGGGGAATAAGAAAGAGAGAAACATCCATGTTAGACCTTTAACAGCTGCTGCACAGTATGCAAAACCCAAAGATTAAGACAACTTTTGGCATTTATCTAGTGAGTCTTTGTGTATCTGCACTGTTGAGAAATGTCAAACAGTGTCCAGCCTCTACCGTCCTGCAGGTGTCCTGCTGACATATGAAAATAATGGACTCTGTGGAGGAAGCCTGCTTGACTTGAGGTCACATTGTGATTGTTTGGTGCTGAAATAAGCAGTAACAGTGCTCTTGGTGGATCATGAATCTTTTCTTGCCTCCTCATCTTCCCTTTCATCTTCCTCCTTTCCTTGATTTCATCTCATCCACTCTTCATGTTCCACAAGAGCTTCTCACTCTTCCTGTCCAGTTTTCCTAAAGTTGACCTCTGTCTCCTCCCCTCTCTGAGACTTTACTTGGTATCTGATAGATAATTGATGCCCCCTCCCTCCCTCCCTCCCTCCCTCCCTCTGCTGATGGATTTTGGTGGCAGGAAATGTTTTGTGAATCTTTCGATCTCTCCTCGTCGTCTCGTCTCTGACAGGGTGGTGACTGTCTGCAGTGTTTCCTCGCTCTGATCAAATCATCTGAGCTGCTGATGTGGTGTCGGCCACTAAGTGGTGAGAGAGGTTTCCAGAAAGACCTTTGGAAGAAGTCCTCTGTGCTCTACTACTGACTGTCGTTGTAAGACAGTTTTCCATCATCTTTCAGACCAAAAGGAAGGTTTTTCATTCTTGTGTCTCAGCCTTTCAGCCTTTCTGGACGGTGTTTGTGGGGCTGCAGCTAATTTCTAAGTTCAGATTTAACTTCTGCAGCGTAGACACTAGGGGTGGGGTGAAAAATCACTTAAGTATCGTGCTAACACATAATGAGAGTTAACATTAGCATAATAGCGTCCTGACGCAATAACACTGTCTTAACAAACTGTTTTATTGACGTGCTGAACATGAAACAACATTAAACATACAGACATGTTGTTTCAGGCTTCATATGTGAAGGATGTTGATTTAAAGTCTCACAGCCTCTGCAGTGATTACCATAAAGATAAACTGAAATGTAAAGCAGTAAAACTTTAAACGCATCCAGCAGTCGCGCACGGCGCCGCTGGCTGCCGGCACAGATGGTTGTGGCTGTGAAATCCTCCTCAGAGCGTCGGGAAGAAAGGATTCGTTCGGATGTTGTGTTGTAATGTTCTGCCCATGTGGCTCAACTCTTTTTAACTCTCGGTTTAAGGGACGAGTTTGGTCTGACAGGATGTGAAAACCTCATGTAAAACGCGGTCGTGTGCAGCTGACGTGTGTTCAGCTTTATTAGCCGATCTTCATGCTGCACCGAAATTAGTTAAAGTTGTTCACGCGTGTTTTCCACGTCACAAATCAAAGCACACGTCGAGACACATACTTTTTTTTTGCTGTTATTCAAAAAGCATTGAGCTTCAATAAACCAGCACCGCAGCTTTGTCCTGCACCGCTGTTACACTTTTCTTTAGCCCAGTAAGACTTTCCTTGGCCGTCTCGGGATGTAGGCCATGTTTAAGCAGCCTTCATGTGAGGTTCTGTTATAAAAATACTTTTTGGCCCTCAGACACTCAAACAAGCTGCTTATTAGCTGCAATAGCTGCTGGGTTCCCAGAAGTAGGTTTCCTGACCTGTTTGGATGAAGTGTGCTGGCAGCAGAGAGAAAGAGCCGCTTTGTGGCAGATTAATGGTGGTGGTGGGGGGTGCACTGAAGTGAGTGGGGGTCCACAGCTCCCATACAACAGGGATGTTGTCCATGCCAAGTTGCTATGAAACCAGAAGGGCTGAGGGGGAGGGTACCAGGACTAAAGGGCTCTAAAAGGCTCCCGGGCAGCACATGCTACCTTCAGCCAGAACTCCTGAGCTCATGAGGTCGAGATGAGCTCAGACATGTTGTGCATTGATCGTATGCTGTGGCCTTTATATTGATTCTGATTGGCTGATACACCAGTGGAGCTGCAGGAAACATCTGGCCAAAAGTTTGTGGGAGTGCAAAAGCAAAAGAGACCCCCAAAAATGCAAAGTCCAAAACCATCAGAGGATTCTGTGAGTGATGGAGGAGAAGCAGTCTGTACTCAGATCAGACTGTACTGTCTGTAGGAGAGGCTCATTCAGGCATGTTCCTGGTTCATTCAGCCATACAGTGTGTGTGTGTGTGTGTGTGTGTGTGTGTGTGTGTGTGTGTGTGTGTGTGTGTGAGAGAGAGTGCACGAGTGCGAGTGTGAGTGAGGAGGGTGTGTGTTTCTTGGTTTAATGCCCAACAAGACAGGGCATTCATGCTGTGTGTGTCATATCAGGCCTGAAGCTGGGTTCTGAGTCTGTGTGTGTGTGTGTGTGTGTGTGTGTGTGTGTGTGTGTGTGTGTGTGTGTGTGTGTGTGTGTGTGTGTGTGTGTGTGTGTGTGTGTGAATGCTCTGAAACACCCTCATGCCACACTGAAACCAGAGTTGGTTAATCTAGGCCATAGGTTCAGTGTATGCCTGTTGTGTTGTAACCCTGTTACAGATCATCATCCACTGGCTGTGTTGTCCAAAATGCCTGTTAGATTTTTCTTCCTGACGTTTTGAAATGTGAGAAAATGCTGTCAGCGTTGGCAGAGTTTCAGTGTTAACCGTCGTTCATTCATTTAGCAGCATTAGCCTTGTGAATATTAATCTGAAGCTTCGGTGCATTTCAAATGAACTCTGGTGAACATACCTGATCGCACTGGCCCGGTTCAGCTGGTGTGAAAGCTGTCAATCAAATCCTGCCTGAAAAGATGTGTCCCGGTCCGTCTCCAAGCAGTTCTCCTGCGGTACGGAAGGAAAACAGGCCAACTAGGATTTGTGGCAACATGAGTTCGACAGCTAACATGGCATTAAATCCATCTGCTGATCATGAACTGTCACAGAAGCGATGGTTCGAGTGATCTGTGGGCAATAAGCAGCGTATTTATAAATGAAAGATCATTCAGTCAGGTAGTGTGTGTGCACGTCTACTCCATCACATCGATTTCATAAAAATTCATCTGTGCCATGAGGACGTCCAGCTCACAGTGCTGTGATATTAGATAACTGTGACGTCTCCCGCTCCGAGTGCGGCAGCATGTCTAAGTCCGCTGGCTGTTTCCTCTTCTGTCTGACTGGATATTTAGGCTAACAGTGAGCGTCTGGACGTCAGGCCGGGAGGAAACCCGTCGCTCAGGCTCCGCAGATCAAATATCCTGATGCCCAAACGCACCCAGCATCAAGCCAGCAGCCGTAAATAATGAAAACACTTCGGCTAAATGCGGCTTTTCTATTTTGATAAGAGTCGTCCTGACTGAGGTGTAGTCAGAGACCGAGCTGTGTCCTCGACTGGCCCATCAGACTCATATTATTCAGTTAAATTAAAATCAAAGATGGCAGCCCGCTTTCTATTTATGTATTAATTGACTCATTTCTCAACCTGTTTGCGGACAGTACACCTCGACTGTAAAGCACGTCAAATTAAGGAAGAATCAGCCTGTAGGCTGGAGGCCAAACAGCCAGATACTGACAGAAGATGCAGGAAGTCGTAGGCATTAGTCTGCAGATCTTCCCCCAATAATCAAACAGTGACATATATGACAGGCTGTGTGTAGCCTGAGAGGCACAATGTAGGGCAAAAAAAGCCTCTGATCTTAGTGAGCACAAAGTGACTTCTGGCATTGACTGAGATAAGAATACAATTCAGGGCTTTTCTCAAAGCAAAGGTCAGACTCTGAGCGGGGAGATGAACATGTGCACCATGTCTGTGCGTTTAGCTGAAGTTAGAGTAAGACAAGTGCCTTTTGCACATAAGTACAGTAAATGTACATGCTGTATTTACATATATGTAATGGCTGAACCTTCTCTGCTTGTCTGATGTTGACGTTGTAAAGAAGGAACCACGTCGCCTCCTTTCAGTGCAGCTGTAGTCTGGGAGGCTGCTGGGATGAACGGTGCAGCCGGTTGGAGCCCGCTGGCGTAGCTTAATGACGCTGCAGCAGAGCACAGATAGTGTTTTATCATCATTCTTTAAGATCTTTTGTGATCTGGAGGCCACGAAAGCAGCTTGTGTTTCTGTACTGCAGTTTCTATAAGATGGCAGAAGGAGCGAGGGAATAAAAAAAGGCAAGAGAGGGAGAGGAGGAGGAGGAGGTTATGTTTCTCTGCCCTCTGCCAAGAATATCTGTCCTCTGATGATCAGCATGTAGAGACTGAAACCACGAAGGGCTCAGAGGAGGAAAACAAGGACATGATGGAGAGAAGATGAAGAGACGGACGGAGGAGAGGATGGATGACAGCTGAGGTTCATCATTCACTTAAGAGCAGATGAAGAGCATCCGTCCAGACTGCTTTGTTTACTCTGCTCCTCGCCTGCCACCCATAATCCTTTGCTGTTTGGGGCTGGTTTAGGTTGTTGGTTGTCACATCTCCAAAGAGCAGCCCGCTGTCAGAGTCCTGTTCCTCACCTGGACGAACTCCGAAGAGTTCAGATCATCGTATCGATCGATCGATCTCCAGCGCGGTCGCACAAAGCAGCGTCCTCACGAGCGCCGTTACATCACACGAGGCCTCGAAGCTCTGCACAGCAGCACAGAGTTCACTTTATCTCTGAGAGGGAGCAGAGGGAAAACCAAGCAACACTCATGTTACACAACAGACCGGAGGCCAGCTGTTTTTAACACAGTGTGTAGGCGTGATTTACAGGTTACTGTTTTCTGATCGATCGCTCGTTTAACAAGATGTCAGGATAAAACAGAAATGAAGCTTAAAGACTAAAGATGGCAGAAAGAAAAAGTCCCGTTTCAAAGTTATGACTAACTGGATGTGGTTCAGGCTGAGAGCAGCAGCCAGCCGATCAGGTTACTATTGATTCATTTATCATTGAGCCATAATGGAAGATGATCCTGAGCCGCAGAGCTGCAGCCTGTGGGCTTTTTATTCTCAGCTGCCGAGAGCTCATCTTACATTTTTAAAAGGGGACGAGCCTTCGCCCTCCGTCCTCAGCAAGGGGAACCATGAGATTAATGATGTCCGGTTTTCCGTGCGCGGTGGGCTCAGCAGGACCATCTGTTGTGTCGCTGGTCCATCTGTGAGTTCTGCTCGGGCAGCTTTGGGCCTCTTCCCAGTCTGAGAGTGTGAATGAAATGTGACCTCTCAGACTGTTCACACACTCACCTGAGAGCCCGGAGCAGCTCCTATATGGAGACAGCAGCATCTGCCAGGTGACAATGAGACTGTCCTCACACTTCTTGTCCTTATCAGCGTCACACTGAGACAGAAATACTAAAAAAATGATAATATTATAAAGAATATGACAAAACTACAGCAGGCAAGGTCAGAGGTGATAAATAGCTTATACCCATAATGATGAGTGAAAGCAGAAATCAATATATTTGCACATTGAGCTGCATGTATTTTATAGCTTTTTATATGCAGTATGCCATATAATTATATATATAATCTGCTACATAACTGACTCGCCCTGGCATGTGTGCATGGACTGATTCATGTGCCGTTAATATTACAGAAAAGATCAAATGCAATTTAAAAATGCTTCTAATGCAAGTAAGGAAATAATTACAGTGTTTATTAATTAATTGCTTGCAATCTAAAAGCACCATAAATAAGAAACAACATCAAGTATATGTGAAAAGTGAAATATGATGAAAGATGAGGACCCAGATGGATGCAGCTGACCTTCTCGAGCTGGCAGCCCTCGATTCCTCTCAGCTGAGTGAGCGGAGAACTAGAGCATGAGGACATTGATAAGTCGCTGTGTGACTGATGTACAGTGGAGGAAGAGGAGGAGGAGGAGGAGGAGGAGGAGGAGAGGAAGATGCAGGAATAATAACAAGCTAACGGAAAGAAGGCGTGGGAGGTAGAAGGCCGGGGTCACAAAGAGGAAATATTTGATGCAGATAAAGTTGAGGTCTCATCATTTTTAAGCACTAAAGTTATAAATAACTGAACCTGGATCGATGAAGAGTTTTTCTCTTTGCTGAGAAAACAGTTTTCAGCTGCAGCTAATTAATGATAACAGCATGACAACGAGATGAGCAGCAGCAGATATGAAACACTGATTTGATGTATCTGACATGTTAGATTCAAGTCAGCTGACTCACTCGCTCACGGCTCACCTGCTGGTTTCCTTTTGTCCCGTCGTCCAGTCACTTAAAGAGCAGCAGTTAATGAGCTGCATCTGATTTCACCTGCCTGCAGTGTGTCATGAGGGAGGTGGGCCAAACAGATTGTGTTACATGAAACATTCAGTTTTAGGGAATACTGCATACAAGCTTCAAAACAGCAAATCCTGCATATTGAATGAGCATGGTTGTTTTTAGGTCTTCATCTGCTAACTACAGTGATCACAAGAGCCACACCTGCACAGGTGAAAGTGAGGTTTTGTCCATATTCAGATAAGGACAGATAAGAGGTGTGTTTATGGTTGGTGTTTCGCCAGGTAAAGGTGAAGTGAAAACGTGAGGAGACGTGTTTCGACATATTCTGTGATGTTGGCAGTTCCTGTCTAATATAAAAGCTCCTGGTTTCCATCACACACACACACACACACACACACACACACACACACACACACAGTACATAACTCTTGGACTCGCTGTCCAGTTTTTACTTGTTTTATAGTGGATTTTCTTTCCTGTGAAGCTTGGATCAAGTTCAGCTCTGTCTGCTGAAGTTACAGGGCTCATAAACACAGCTGCTGGCAGGCTGACGTACTGGTGTGCTTCCATATCTCCCATCAGTCCACCAATCGGACGGCCTGTTCAGCCAAAGCTGATCAATCACCTCTAACACTGGTGACAACATCTGCAGCCACTTCAGCAGCGAACTGATGGGGCACATTTTTCTGTCAAAGGCCGTTCCAGCTTTTCTAACACCCTTCAGGGGCGATGCTGGATCATTAAACACACATAAACGCTCTGAGCTCGTCCCCACAAACTGACTGAGGCACAGCAAAAAAATAACCCTTTGTCCATTTCTCTGCATTGACAGTCATCATGATGCGCTGATGTGAAATCAACCGCTGTGTGCGTGTTGCGTTCAGGGACCACTTGGACGTGTTAGCCTGAACAGACTGTGTGAGGCCAGAGGTTTGATTGGCTGAGAGCTAAACACACCAGGTGAATTTCAGTGTTGCAGTGACAGAATATATGTTTTCTGTGATGAGCGTCGGCAGGTCTGACCGTGACGCTGCAGCTGCTCAGTGGACGTGAGTGGACTGTTGTTTCCTGGCCGCTCTGCCGTGAACTCCATTAGTGAGAGCGACCTGTAAGCACGGCCTGAGCTCATCACGGGATCCTTTATTGATATGGTTCCGTCGATAACCCGGCCGTCAAGGTCAGGAACGCTGGAACGTCTCTGTGCCCACGATCTCTCCGCAGATCACTGGAGTTGTTTTAAAGCAGCGAGTCAAGACATTTCTCTGTGCTGCTGGTAGCTTTCTGACACTGACACATGCACCCACAACATACGCAGAGATTAAAGCAAAAAGCAGAACAAAACTAAATCTTCTGACAGGAATTATAACACCTAACAAGAAATATAGGCGAACACTAGCATGCTAACATGCTACATTAGCATTACACCTGCTACACATCAGCATGTTAAAGGCACGTTACAGTGTGTGTTCATGATGATGAAGGAACATGTCGCCCAGTGTGACGGTGTGCGTCTTTGATGAGGTTTTAATAGTTTTTGGACAACAGCGTAGCTTCAAGGCACAGAGATGAATGAGGCGTTTACACACATAATGCTTGTTAGAGAGGTACATCCAGTGAACGTGTCTGAACGTGACGTTTGATTGATCGTGATGATTATTTTTCCTTCTCTGCTGCTGATTTATTGTTCATTTCACTCCACCCAGGCTCGCTGCAGTCAGTGAATCTGCGTGCAGCTTCAGTGATCTCAGTTAAGCATTTTCATAACCATTAAACAGATGGAAAGAGTTTACACCTGGGCTGTCATTCATTGAGTCAAATGGACTCTCTGGCTCACAGCCAAAGACAGAAAGCTTCAGTTTCCCCGGTGAAACAGGAAGTGACCTGCGATCAGACTCAGTGTGTGCTTCTCTGTCCAGAACGCGCACACACACCTGTGAACACAATAATTTTACAGCAGAAATCTCTGTCGTGCATCAGCCATCAGCAGTAAACAGACTGGATTGTGTTTGACATGTGAAGCTGTAAAGATGGCTGCGGGGGAACCAGGAAACAATCCAAGCTGTAGAGGTTTTATCAGCCTTTGAGAAATATTAATGAGTGTTTTATTGCTGCTCCTTGTTCCCTGCAGTTGGTGGGAAGCTTTAAATTGCTGCAGTGGTTCATTATGCATTATGCACGGGGTGGATGGTCACATGCTGACACTCTGACCCCAGTGACCCGTTCGCCACCTCACAAGTTCACTAGGAAAAGACGCCACGTGCTGAAAGCGACCTTTACCCCCGAACACTCCAAACCTCACATGGTGTGTGTGTTCACAGGCTGATCTAACGTGTGTCTTTGCTCTGTGGGAGTGTTTTATTCAGACGTTGCTGCTCTGTAGTGAGTGAAATGACAGAATTACCAGCTGGTATTTGTTTTATTGACAACATTCGAATGTATTAGTAAAACAACAAACAGCATTTAAGACAATAAAGTAGGTGAACACCAGGTATTTTATCATTTTTCTGTATGAGATGGACACACAAACAGAAAGACAGGGTGAGGACTGCAGCTCAGTTTCAACTTGAATAGAGTCCAAGATGAAGAAAGAGACATGATGATGATGATGATGATGATGATGATGATGGATAAAGAGAGCAGAGCAGAGGCAGAGATGGACGGAGAGGAACTGAGAATCTCATTATCTCTCTGTCATGACCTCGTTCATCAGTCTTCATTCCTCCTGTGTGTCCTTGGTATCGCAGCAGTGTGTCTGCTGCAGTACAGCTGCACACACACACACGCACACACGCACTCGTAATGGAGGAAAACATGGCCGCTTGGTCTGTATCATCATGACTACGGATTTCTGAGGGCACGTTTTAAAGCCTGTTGAGAACAGGCCGATTGGAGACACTGCGTGTGGGACTCTCCAGCTGTGCAGGCCGACGTTTCCCTGCTTTCTGAAGAAGCGCTCGTCCGGACTGCTTCACGCTCGACAGCGACTGCGAGGGTCAGCGAGCGCCCTGGAGAAGGAGGGTTAATCCCAGCTCTTTCTCTGCGTGGCTGAGGGGATAACAGTCACAGCCGAGTGTCGTTTAACCTCACGTATGCTGTTCTTAACAACTCGTTTCTGTGATGATTAAAGGAAGTTTAAACTTACACCAGTCATCTCATGGGAAAGTAACTAACTGTCACTACAAGACAGTAAAAGACCATTCACAGCGTAAAAGAAATAAAGTGTTTTATTTCTTTCAGGAGGAGCGAGCCCTCCTCTTAAAGGGAAACACTGATCACGTCATATTTCTTACTGCTAAGATGCCGGCTGCTTTTTAATTTGCCAGAATGTCTCATTATGACAAATGCTGCTTAAGTCTGTTCACATAATGAGACGGGTTTAAGCTTGTACCCCAGACTGGACTGACAAAACCAGACACTGAGCCAACCTTCAGGTAAATGTCACCGTCCTGTCGGCTAACGTAAACGTTACGTAACTGTTAAGCCTTTGCTGAAGTGATTTCCCCATCGTGGGTCTTTGTAGGTCTGATGATGCAGAGCTCATCGCTGAAACATCCAGTTTAACAGTTTGCTGTTTCGTGACTGGAGCTGCATCTGAAACAGACCAGATTTAAAGCCATCGCTGGATGATTCTTCACTCTGTCGTCCACACACAAGGTCTGCCTTTATTTACGTGGATAACAGTGACTGAGTGGAGCTTCTGGGGCTGCGATGAGTCTTTATTCTCCCGTTTCTCGGCCTGTGACTGACGCAGCAGTGGGGAAGTTATGAGTCAGCTTAATGCAGCATCTTTTCTAGGAAACACTTTGTTAGTTTATCTTCCTCTTTAAAGTCAGTGTGTGATGGGAAAATGTTAAACAGTCTAACATTTGGTTGGCTCTGTTTAGAGATGAGAATTATGCTTCTGTGTCTCTGGAGGTTTTGTAAATCTGTGGACGTTATAATATTCATGTGTGAAAATGGATCTGTAATCTAGTAATGAAGTTGAGTATTAGTCTAATAATATTGCTGGAGGTTGAATATTTGTAATCTCTGAAGCCCTTCAGGACGTTCTCCTTCATAAGATCCAGTGATGTCGCTTTGACTTGTTTCTCTCACGCTGAAATCACAAGTTTTTCAGCTGTTCGGCCTCGCTTTGTTGTGTCTGAGATAAACACAACAGCTGTTTATATTTAGGAGCCAAGACAACTTGTGATGCTCTGTCAGACTAGGATACGGTGGCCTTGGGCGGACAAATGACTGAGGACGCTTTTTTTTTTCTTCTTTCGTCAGCAGCATGTGTTAAGACTGCAGGGCTGGAGGAGGTTTCTAAATTAAATAATGTTGATTTCTGTGTGTTTTCTTTATGCCCTTAGGTTTGATTAAAAATGCTTAAAATCAAATTATTTATAATATTGATTATTATCAACCTCAGCTGTGTTTGGTGTTTAGCGTTGATTAGCAAATGTTAGCATGCTAGCCCGCTAAACTATAATAGCTAACATAGCATGCATGTTGACATTAGCTTGTTGTTTTGAATATGTGTACATCTCTGCTTCAAACATGGCTAACGTTACCTGGTTCCAGCTACATAAATGAGAAGTTTTTCTTCTTTTTTCATCTTATATCACAATAAACTTAATATCTTTTGCTACTGCACATTTTTTTAGACATAAACAAGCAACTTATTTCATACTTTTATTATTTTCTGTCAGTTTAAAGACAAAATTATTAAGTAAATGATCAGGAAAATTAGTGGCAGATTAATGAAGAAGAAGTGTTTCTTCTAAAAGAGAAAGTGACCCTCCACCCAAAATCTGCCTTTTCTGTAACAAACACTCACAAACGCCCCCGCAGACCTCAAACAGGCCTGCCTTGTTTCCATTCCTGCCTCAGGGTTTGTATCCTGTCTCACCTGTGTGTGTGTGTGTGTGTGTGTGTGTGTGTGTGTGTGTGTGTGTGTGTGTGTGTGTGTGTGTGTGTGTGTGTGTGTGTGTGAGACAGACAGGATGTGGGTGTGTCTTGCATAACATGATTTGCTTGATCACTATCTGTCGTTTTTGGTTGGAGGTGCAGGGACAGCTGATGGCTTTTAATCGGGGCGTGGTGTGTCTGTGTGTGAGAGAGACACACCTCTGCGCTAACCACATTGTCAGCACTCACACACACACACACACACTCACCCTGCAGTGTTGAAGCTGCAGACGCCACGTTTTTCAGCTGCTAATCACAGTTTGTGTCAGAGCTGCTGCCTCTCTGTGGATTTTTCCACTGACTCACGGCTGTAAATTATTTCCTATAGAGGCTTGCAGGTGTGTTCACTCAACAACCATTTCAGGATTCATGGTGGGAGTCTTCAGGGGACCTTTCTGTTAATTATGCTTAAAATATCCAACATCCAGTTCAGACATGAAACCAGCCGCGAATGCTTGCTGTGGCTGTAGATTCATGTAGCAGCGTTTCAGTCAAAGATGAGCAGACTTGTTTCCAGATGAGGTCACTGTGTTGTTGTTGCACAGTAAACATTGAAAACTCAAAACTAAGCTCAGTTAAGCTGTTCAGGTAATCGTCTTGTAGCTAAGGCTCATTTTCAAATCACCAGCCACCACTTTGGTAACGTGTTGTGCGTTCTCACTACACATCCTGGTCCACTGCGTGGTCCTGACGAGCCGCATCCCCGTACGCTACAGCAAAGCCTGTGACAGACACAAACACGACGGCTGCTTCATCTCTCTCTCTTGTCTCCTTCCTGTCCAGCTCCTCAGTGTCAGTGTCTCCATGGTGAAGTGGGCGGGGTCTGATGTCAGCCCCTCCTCTTGACAACCCTCCCAACATGCCCACCATGGTTTCCAGGCTGCCCAAGTTCGGCTCACGGCCCAAACCCGCACCGCCCTCCAGCAGCGGTCAGATGGGTCCGGCTGCCGCCGCGAGCACTTACACCTTCACCAGCACCGCCGCTACCAGCACCCGCCTGACCAACGGCTTCTACCACCACCCCGGCCCAGCAGGCGTCAACGGCAGTTTGACCGCACCCCCCACTTCTGTTAAGCAAAATGGATTTATCAGAGTGCCGACTTCGTTTTCCTTAAAATGGAGGAAAGAGAATGAGACGGTGGAGGATGGAGCGGCCGACGGAGAAAAGGAGTTTAGAAGAGGAAAGGGCGGGAACGTCGGGCAGAATCAAGGTAATAACATCCATCAGTATTATTCCCAACGGCAACAAGGATCACCAGCTGTGTCACAGCGTGACGCTAAGAAGCCAACCACATCCTCTGCGGGAAAGGGATGTGGTCTTGCCCATCCTGTGACATCATCCTCATCGCCATCACCGCAGTCCAGCCCCAGAACACTTCCTGTCTCTAGAAGTGGATCCAAACCCAGCCAAACTGCATTCGGGCTGATCAATGGCACAAAACGGGCCCTAAATGGTCTCTCTGGATCCAAACCGCGGAGCGGAACCAGTGGTTCTCTGCGACAGCCTCAGAGCTTTGCTTGCGCTGGCGGCTCTAGGCCGGGTTCTGGTCCTGGTTCTCGATGTGGTTCTCCTCTCCAAAACAAACCGCAGGCCAGCCGTTCTCACTCCAGTGACAGCCTCGGATCTGCTCCATCCGCCCAGCTGACCGAAAGCGATCGTTTTCGCTCGCGTAGCCTCACCCAGGTCCGACGCCAGCCCTCCCCCACCCTCACCCCTTCCTCCACTTCGTCTTTGCTCTCCCGCAACCCCACCGTCACCAGCTCCTACTCCATCAACAGGACTGGCGGGCGAGGATCGAAGGAGCTGACATCTTCCTCCGCTCAGCCTCCACCCAGAGGCAACCTGGCAAAGTCCCCTGTTACCAGCCAGACCCCCGAAGGAGGAGGCAGAGGTGGAGGGGCCAGAGTTCAAAGCTCTGCTCTTCCAGGGAGATCAGGGGTCCACATTCCCTCCCTCCTGCCCCCCTCAGCCTTAAAGAAGCCCCTCCTACCCAACCTTAGCCCCGCCCACAAGCCCAGTGGCATCAGCTATAAGCTGTCACGCCCGTCACTCAACAAGCAGTCCCGCCCCCTGCGAGTGACCCCAGCCAATGTGTCGGGAGGTGACCTGGACGGACTGACGGCACGGAGAAACTCAGTGGAGACGCCCTCTACGACAGAAAACAGCCCAGGTTTGAGATCTTCATCCACACTCTTCAAACCTCTCATCTTCTTCCTTTCCTCATCTTTTCTCATCACATCCATCATGTCACGTGCAGTATCATCTAAACTAATTTCATATTTTAAAATGTTTCGTCTGTGATGTCTCATGTCAGGTCTCCCATCTCATCTGTCTCCTTCCTCTTCACATCATGTCTCTGACTTTGTTTTTATCCCTTCGCTCCCCTGACTATCAGAAAGTACCCCCGAGGCTCCAGAGACCGAGGGGCTGACTGCAGAGCCGGTATCCCAGGGAGAGGTGTCCATTGTGGCGGAGACGCTGGAGGACATGTCCCTGTCCTCCAACTCGTCTCTGGACAGAAATGACACCAGTCAGGAGTATATGGACGACTTTGACAACCTCGGTAAGAGAGGACAGACAGACACTGGTTTAAACTGTGAATGCATTGAATCAGCTGACTTATGTTCTTTGTGTTTGTAGGAAACGGAGGGGTGGGACTCCTGCTTCTGTCCTCTAAAAATGATGAAGATGACTCAGGGCTCGACCAATCATGCGCCAGGTTTGATGACGACAAGGTGGCAGTCAGTGGTGTCACCAAGGCAGCGGGACTCTGTTTCCTGGACGACGGCGTGGACTGGACCAGCATGAGACTCAGTGGTGAGTTTAATGTCGCGTACAGGTGAGGAAATGTCCAGGAGACGCATTTTTAAAAACTGTGTTTCTCTCCAGGTGAGCGAGGGGAGCATCAGCTGACCCGACTCCATCGGAGAACGTCCAGCCAGCCGGACTACCACGAGCAGGTACCACCTCAAGGCTGATCCGTCTCCAGTGTGCTTCCATCCATTCAGGACGCTAAAAGATGTCCACATCCTCTCTGTCTTCTAGGGTGGGTCTTCCCTGGACCTGTCCCCCTCGGACAGCTGCGGGTCCGGCGGAACCTACATGTGGGACGAGGAGGGCCTGGAGCCACTGGGGGGCGCCGCCACGACGGCCTCCATCAACACCAACAGCAACACCACCCATCACATCGGGAGCTTCGACTCCGACCTCAACAGCATCGTAAGCCTGAACCTGAACCCACAGAGTCAGTTAAAGGTTCCTGACGTAGCGCTTTGAAGCCGGTTTTCTGTTCACACGGTGCGTTTAGGTGACCGTTACTGAACGTAAATAATACTTCTGTTCATTTATAAAGAAACTCCTCAGGGCCTCTTTAAGAGAGTAAAATGAAGGAAAGGAGGCGCTGATGGTTCATGACAGGGAGAAAGAAGTGTCTCGTGTTCAATAAGCTGATTTATACGTGAGGATTTTAACACACTCACATCAAAGTTTGCCATCAAAGTAAAACTGAGACAGACCTCTGAGCACGTTGATCCACTTCACAGGAGGAACACTAAATCAAACATTTAGCTCTTTTAAACCTTAAATTTTTTTACTCTGACCAGTTTGTCATCTGTCTGTCATCAAATGAGACACTTGACTACAAGTTACTGGATCAAATGAGTGAAGTGTTGGTGTTGGCTGAACAGACAAAAGGACGAAGTGAAGCAGAGAAGAGGAGAGAGTTTAATATTCCAGCAGCATCAGCTCTGTCCTGCCTCTCTGTCCTACTTGGGGCCAGTTTTTGGCTTCAGGGAGCAGCAGTTAAAGCAGCTCGTCTCGTTTCAGCGTCTGACGCCCGAAAAGAACAAACTGAACCTCAAACAGGCAGACACAGGCCGTCACTCACGGAGCTGAATGTCACGACATCGCTGCTCTTTGCAGTTGGCACGTGTTGCACATTTTTGAAGCGAGTCTGAACTCGAGGTCAAAACTCCTCCACCCCTGAACGCTGCTGTCATTCTCAGAGCTGAGTCTCCAACACGGCAGCACCTGAAGGCAACACTAGAAGTCCCACACGTCTGAGTTTTCCACCAGCACTTGAACTACGTCTACTTTTTGCTTAGTTTTTGTGGTTAATGAATCCTGGTCTGAGCAAAAACAAAGTGTTTTAAAACCACCTGCATTTGCAGCAATTTAGTCATAAATGATGAGACATTTTGTGGTTATTTGTGTTTAAAAATACTGCTACTGAATCAGGAATCCATGAACAAGTCTTGACGTCTTTAAATTTGAGATTCATAAACTTTCATATCTCCAACAAAACGTCCAATGAGATGAGATGATTTCGACAGTTAGAAAGTGATTGCTCAGCAGTTCAGCGGATCATCAGATTTTACTGACATCCATCCTCTGAAGTCAGAAATCAGACCTGCATCTCTGCTCTCAGCACTCATCCATATTTAAACTCTGAGCTTCCTGATGTTTATCTGCAGAGATCAGTGTCTGAATCAGATTTCAGCATCAGGACGGTCTGAGTGAAACCCTCTGCCGCCCCCGTGTGTCTACTGCGTGAATTACAGCGTCCTCTGCAGATCCTCACAGCTGGAGGCTGTCTGTGACAAAGCATCAGAGATGTGGCAAAATCCAAACATTTCATTGGTGCAGCTGAGCTGTTTTAATTAGCGGAGCATCAACAGACTTTGTGGACCTTCCAGATGTTTTCTAACACAGCTGTTGTTCATAACAGCAGTTTGAAGCTTCCCTCAGTTAGTCGGATCGTGGTTGAACTGTCCGTCGTCTCCGGCCTTGACTGCTCGCGTTGTTGTCGTCTCCTGTTCACTTCAGTTAATGTACTTCCTGAATAGTGTTGAGTGGATGTTAATGAGCTGTCTGTGTCCATGTGCTCCGTGTGCTAACGAGCTGTGGGTCTAACAGAGTGATTGACCCTAATGAGCTCTTAATGATCTGAGGACATGTCACATGTTTTATACACCGTACAGACACAGACTGTGTTCTTTATGTTAACTACCTCGTCCCTTTATTTACAGCAGCTTATACGTTTGTTGACATAAATCAGGCATGTCCAAACTATTCCACAAAGGGCCCTGTGGCTGCAGGTTTTTCCTCCAACCAATCAAGAGCATGCAGTCTGTCTGAAAGCTTAGATCAGCTGATGAAATGAGTCAAGTCTGGTCTGCTGCTGCTTGGTTGGAAAGGAAACCTTCAGTCATTCGGCCCTTTGTGGAATAGTTTGGACATGCCTGACATAAATGTTATGATGAGTGCTTGAAATGAGCACCAGGGGTCAGTGTTGCTCTGAGGACAGGCTGTGCCCTGTGTGTGTGTGTGTGCGTGTGTGTGTGTGTGTGTCTTCCATTCAAGTCTAATACATCGATTAGTTGAGCGAGCAGAGCGCCTGATGCACAGGATTCTGTCAGTAAAGCTGGTGAACAGATTTCTGGATTAGATTCAGTTATGAAAAGAAAGCAGCTGAGACAAACCGTGAGGCGTGCGGGCCAAAACACCTTTTATAAAGCTAACACAACATTATCGAGGCAGCGTGGGTGTAACGTTAATGTTCCTATCAGTCGGCCATCTTCGGTGTTTACAGGCCAATGAGTGTCTGAGCAGCTGAACGTGCCTGTAGACGTTAGTTCAGGGAATTTTCCTGCATTAATGTTACTTGGTGCTTTAGCATCTCGTCTGAAGGTTAATCCACACGGTAAACAGTGAACACGAGAGTCAATCCAGCTTCTGAATGATCAGCAATGACAGTGATCGACCGACTGTTCAAGCAGCCAGTTAGAGGAGAGGACGATTCTGCACCCCATGATGTAGAAAACCTTCATTTAATCACATCATCTAATGAAGACCCTCTTATCTTTCCCAACATTGTTATTATCATTATTATTACCAGGAACTCTGCTTTTCCTTGCATGAAAGTAAAGAAAATTTGCGCATACGTCCAATCGTGTGCCAAACTTACTCATGCTGACACATTAGTCCTGATGGTGGCGCTACAGCAACCTCCTAAAGTTTAACTTCAGCTGTTCAGTCTTTGTGAAAAGACGTCTGTGTCGTGTAGATGAAGCAAATAAATCCTCAGAATTTAGTCTTCTCCACGGACTTTTTCGACCCTGCGTGCGGCCCTGATGACGACCGCGGTCATGGCGTGAAGCCGTCGGTGGTTCCTCGCCCCGTCGGCGGCTCAACAACAGCATGCTGACTCGTTCTTCGTGTGTGAGGTCGTGAGTTTGAGACCTGAGTGACGCAGAATAAACACGCTAACGCTCCTCAGGCATCGCGCCGTGTGGATTAGAAACATTTTTAATTTAGGAAGGTTTAAATAATTATGTTCTGGGCAGTTCAGCTGACGGACACTCATGAATTTCTCATTTGTCTCCTCCTCTTCCTCATTTTCTTCTTCTTCTCTGCTCAGAACGCCCTTTCTGCACACTTCTCCATACAGTAGGTTCATTTAGCTTTTAGCTTAGCTATTAGCCTTTATGCCTTTCTGTCCTTAGGGGCTTCCGTAGTCCATCAGTGTTACTTTGATGTGTTGAACAAACACAGAGGTTGTGAGTTTGAGACCCAGGTGATGCAGAATGAATTAGAGACACACACCTTCAAGGGTTAAAGACAACTTTGGACCACACTGTATTTCTCATTTGTCTTCCACCTCCTCCTCCTCCTCCTCCTCCTCCTCCTCCTCCTCAGCCCTGACTCACTGCTGTGCAGCAGCTGTAATTTTCATTTAAACTCAGTTTACATCCACAAACAAAATCAGGGAAGGAGGAGACAGAGAGGAAGAGAAGGGACAAAGGAGACAAGTGGAGGAGTGAGCTGAGAGATTCAAAGAGGAAAGGAGGTGAGAGGTTGAGAAGAGATGTATGTGGAGAGGAGGTGAAGAGGAGAAAAGATGGAAGGTGGGAGAAAGAAAAGAGAGGGAGGAGGAGAAAGAAAGAGACAAGGAGGTAGTTAGAGAGAGGAGTAAGGTGATAGGAAAGGAGAGGAAGAGTAGAGGAAAGAAAGAAGATAGGATGAGAAAGAGGAGAAGAAGGGAGAGAATACGCTGAAAAGGAGGAGAAGAGATAAGAGAGGAGGACAGCAGAAAGAGGAGATTAGGAGGTAATGTGTTGATGTGGATGACTGCTCTCAGCCACCGGGGGCAGGCTGCAGGTGTGTGTGTGTGTGTGTGTGTGTGTGTGTGTGTGTGTGTGTGTGTGTGTGTGTGTGTGTGTGTGAATGCAGCAGTTATTCGTGGTGAACGTTTGGTTTCCTCTCAGGTTACTGTGGTGTGACTAAGCTCCTCCAGGCAGGAAGCAGCGACACAAACTGTGTGTGTGTGTGTGTGTGTGTGTGTGTGTGTGCGTGTGCGTGCGCGAAGTCAAACTCTTTGTTTCTGTTTTATGAGGTGAAGTTTGCTTTTGCGTTTTATTTGACTTTGATGTTTCTGTATTTTCTTGTCAGCAGGTCCGTCTCTGAAAACTGTCCCACTTCCTGTCTGTGGCTCTCAGCTCAAAGCCCATTGGTTCCCACTGCAGACATAAATCTTTGAAAACACCTCACACATATATAGAGTCACTTTCTAAAAAGTTCAGTCATTTCCTGAAACGCTGCTCGCTGTAGTTTTTATGAACCAAACAGGAGGAAATGGTGTGTGTGTTGAGGGCTGTTCTGTGAAGACACCGTGAGGCTGGATCCTTTAGAGCTGGAGTAACGATTAGAAAACAGCCAGTAATGACGCTGAAGTGGAAGTCTTTGTTTTTCAGGCTCTTAAAGTTTCAAAACATGTCCGAATCCTCTCGCTCCTCCATTGTGCAGACACACAAAAACTCATTCAGCCATTGATCAACAGGCTGAAAAGAGTCTCTGCTCACAGCGACGTGGAGGCCTTTCAGTCTTTCATCAGCATCTGGTTGAAGCTCACACCGTCCTTCGTACTGTAGCTGCTATTTCACAGAAGGAGGAAAGTGATTGGTTTGATTTTTGTTCTTTTGTGTGTTTTCTCAGGGTTTTTGCTTTGAGTCTGTTTCACCTTGTAGAAAGAGACAAACACCCTGCTGGCATGGGGCTCGTATCGGCGGACGCCTCTGTAGTAATTTGCAGTGATTGTGGAGATCGTCTGCAAAATCTGCCGAGTCCATAGTTTGTAAAGTAAAAACTCCACTGCGAAATGTGTTTAAGAGGAGGTCAAAGGTTGTCACACACCCGCACTGCATGTGTTACTTGATTTAGATGAGCTGCACATGTGTGTTTATCCTTGCACAGTCTACCTGCAGGTCTGACTGCTCTCGTCCGAAGTCGGCGATGTTTTTGACGAGGTCTGAGTCGTGGAAGCGTTGGATAATGTAGCAGCGACCTCCATTCTGACGCCTCCATGCCTCAGTGTAGCTGAAGAGTAGCTGTGCACTCTGAACATCTCCATGCTGAAAGGAGGTTTTCCCAAAGCTCCATTTTCAGTGACCTGAAACTGTGTTTGTGTGCAGACGAAAGGCCCAAACGCAGAGAAAAGGCCGGACGAGGCATCAATCTCAGCTGTCTCAGAGCTGCGCTGACTTCTCTTCTCTTTCCTGCTCCTGTGAGCGTAGAAATTGGTATTTGTGTTTTGGTCTTGGCTGGTAGATTTCTCCTTGTTAGATGTTGGTGTCAGACTGGCGGCTCGAAGCTCGAAGCTCACTGGCGTCGATGTTTACTGTTGATGTTTTAGATCACTCGTCACAAGCTGGAGTATTGAAGTACTAAGAATATTTACCAAAGGTTGGAAATATAATACAGCAGATAAAAGACCACGTCTCTCTTTCTGCGTCTTTCAGGACGTCTTGAACAACCTGGACTCTTGTGATCTGGATGATGATGACCTCATGCTGGACGCAGACGGCCTAGAAGACGCCTCGCTGCACAGCGGTGCGTCTGTGTGTAAGCGTGTGTGTTTGAATAGACGTCACGCAAAGTACAATCATTCACCTTAACAGCTAAAACAATACAGTTTAGGTTCAGAGTTCAGTTTAAGAGCTGAAACAGTCGAGTTCAGGTTAGCTGACAGTTAGCAGCTAAGATGGTTTAGTTAATGTTCCTGCAAGTTCAAACAAACAATGCACAGAGGATATAAGATAAGATAAGATATAACTTTATATTATCAGGACACAGTGAAGTTCATGATATCTGGCTGGTTTTGTGATGACACCTTAACTCTGAATACACTCTTTCATGTGTGATATCCCCTGCTGGATGGTGCTGCAGATGGAGATGGGATCTCCCACATGGCTCAGTGGAGGATGAGGCAGCTCTGCTGGGGAACGCAGGACGTCCACAATGACAACGAAAGGTACTTTTCCTGTTTGCTTGATCAACCTGCAGAGCGGTCGTCACGTTCAGAGTCTGTGAGTGAGAGCCACGCTGAGGCTGGCTGGGGCTTTAATGAGCAAACACTGCTCAGAAATGCTGTAGAAGTTTCCAAAATGTGTGTACAAATGTTGTTTTTTTAACCAGAAAACACTTAACATGTCCTCCCAATTACACTGCCGACGTTTGAAGCTCTGGTTGCAGGAGGAAAGGTCAGGAAGGGTCGTTTCAAAGCTGAGCAGTTTGTCCCGATGTCGAGTGTCGAGGAAAGGTCAGAAAGTGTCGGATCAAAAAACGAGGCGGCTCATTAGGAAACTGAAAGATTGGTGTGCTGTTTGGGGCGAGAGGGAAAGTCACAGGGTTACTGAAATCATGAGTTTTCTGCCTGATGTGAGTGTGTGCATTTCAGTGGTGTGTAAGTCTTTGTGGGATATTCTGGTCACAGACAAACAAATGAACGAGCAAGAGGAGGAGGTCATGACCTCTGCTCGCTGGAAGGGGGAGTAAGAAACTGTAGCTTTGAGCCAAATGTTAATTTAAACAGCTTTTTATTGTCAGAGCCCTCCACAGAATAGATTCACTGGCTTTCTGAAACTCCACACAACATTTAATGTGCTGCTTTTCCTCGTGTCTCTTTACGTGTCTCAGCTCAGAGTTCACTGCATGAATGTTTGGTCAGCGCTGATTTCCATTAAGGCTCAATAATAAGAAAACAGACAATGCAGGAGAATAAAAATCACAGTGTGGTTAGAGCGCAGTGTCAGATAAGACTGAGTCGTCCCACATTTAATGTGATGAAAGGCAGCAAGGAACAGAGAAGTGTTGAGTTTAAAGAGCTGAGAGCAGATCTCAAGTCTTCAGTGAACGTGTGAAAGTAAAAATATCAAATCGTGTAATCACAGCTTAATCGTATCAGTCAGCTTTGAATCACAGCGTCCTGTGGGTACGTATCAGATCATGTGAGAGGAGGAGACTCACGCCTCTAACTGCAGGACTTCGCAAGCTTTTTGGGTCTTGATTAATTGAAGCAGCAGTGAAGCTAAACTGTGATGAGCTAACAGAGTGGCTGACCGTCATGTTCTCAAACGCTCCATCGTCCCCTCAGTGATTTCCAGTGCTACAAACTAACTGAGGATCCTGGGAATAAGAGGACGGACACGACCAGGGACAGCGACCTCATTCTGGACCTCTGTCCTCCAAGGTGAGTCAAAACGTCCTCGGTGTCCCTCTGCGCTGAGACCAGAGCTCACAGTTGAGCTAAAGGTGAACGTGTGTCCATGTTGATGTGCAGTATTTCTCGCTCGTCCCTGAACGCAGCACACAGATTTGTAAATGTGAAGATGTGTCCCCTCAGGTCTCCCTGCCTGTCCCCTGGTACTCCTGCTTTGGGTCTGGATCTGGAGGAACTGGCTGAAGACTGTTGTGCAGTCAGATCACAGCTGGAGTACCTGCAGAGGTTACTGCTTCAGGTGAGAGGAGGAAGAGGAGCGGACAGACGGGTTTATTTTAGGAGGTTTCCACAGATCACAGCCTGCAGAGTTTCCATTTTATCTTAAAAACAGCACCCAGCGATGTTGTTTATGAGTTGTGGTCTTAAATCTTAACACTAAATGCAGCTTTTTGGGTCCAAATGAAACATTTTAAACCCACACTGTTGTGTTTTCCTCCTGATTTGCCGCCCAGGGCAGGTTCAGTCCATTTGTGTCCTGAAGTGTCTTCTCATTGACGTGAAGTTTGTTTGCGGTTTGAACGCTTCGATCCAGAGTTTTTGTCTTCTCAGCGTGACAAACTGCAGCTTCCATCAGTGTTTCTCTGCAGCTGTGAAAATACTCAGAGGCGAAAGGTTTAAATGTTCTGGTGAAAGTGTGTGTTCTGCTGTGTGTCGTTCAGGAGGAGGACGTGGACGAAGACACTCTGACCACAGACACTCTGAGTCCTGAGGTCAACGACGCCTCCCACGGCTCCGACACGCAGGTTCGCATGCTCCAAACTTTATTTAAACAGCTGAGTTTGACGACGCAGCAGCCGGCTGTCCTTCAACCAGCCTCACCTGCTCCTTCCAACATTTCCCAGAATCCTTTTCCACAGCCTTAACTTGTGTGTATGTGTGTGTGTTTAGGTGCAGGCTCTCCTGCAGGAGGTGCAGCAGCTCAGAGAGGAGCTGAGAAGCCGAGACCGAACCATCGCTCAGCTCACCCTGCAGCTGGTCTGTGTCTCTCCAAACACCGTCATGATAAATGTGACGCCGGCGTGCTAACGCCCAGTCGTCGCTAACGAGCCTCCATGTTTCTCTGTGAGCAGACGGCGACCGCCAGGTGTCGCTGCCAGGAGACCACGGGAAGGATGGATCGACACACACAGACGAGTGTGACGGAGAGAGAGAGCGTGGCCTCGCAGACGCCCTGGAGAGAGCACACTGTGAGGACACACACACACGCACACACACGCACGCACACACACTGATGCAACGTGGAACGTGATGTTTAATAATGTCTGTTTATCGCCTTTCATGCAGCCCAAAGTGCTCCACATATTTAGCAGAAAAGCAGCAGTAATGAAGAACATGACAGCAACCCTGAAACATGAAAACCAGGAAAATTAAATCAAAAGCGAAGAATAAAACTAAAAGCTGCTGGTTTGAGCCGCGAAGGTGACGGAGCTTTGGGCTGTCGTCGCTCGTCGTCGCTCCTCCACGCTCGTCAGGCTGAATCGCGTCGTTAAAAAGCTTCTCAAACCCAACTTCTTCTCTTTGACTTCCTCTTGATTCAGAGTTTCCAGGTCATAGAATTAATTCTCCTCATTGGTGACGTCCGTGTTAAAGCAGTTTGTTTGTTGTCACGTGAGCCTTCACAGGCCGGCGGTTGACTGAAGTCTCCTGTTTCTGGAGCTGTGAACGTCTCCCCTCTTCTCGTCTGTCTCTCTCTGTCTTCCTGTCGTCCCCCTCTCTTCTTTTTTCCCTCTTAAAGCGATGAATCAGCTCCTCTCCTCCTCTCTGTCTGTCCGTCTGTCTGTCTCTCCTCAGGCTTTACCTCCTGTTCCTTTCCTCTCTCCGCCCTGGCAGTATCAGCGCTCCAGGCCTTACAGGGGGAGGCCGAAGCCCAGCATCCCCTCCCACCTCGCTAGGAAAAGTGAGTCTTTTTGCGTCATTTAAAAATTTGGCTTGGACCAATCAGAGTTTGACAGATAAGGTGTGGACCCCCCCACGGCTGTTTGCTGTCGTGTAACGCTCCTGACCCTCAGGGCTCGTTAGCTTCCCCGTGTTTACAGCTGAAGAGCGCTCTGAGCTCCTATTGGTCAGCGTCACCCAACACATTGCAGAAGCGGTCCAACTCTGTCCATTATTGGACATTATTTGTTGAACTTCCTGAGGTTTTTTCCATTTTTGTCCATTAAAGCGTTTTTTGTGGATTTGTATGTAAATAAAACTAACTTGATTATCACACAGTCTGAATTTGGCATTAGATTAAAAACCATTTTGTTCATTGTAACGTAAAGTAAAGATGGAGCAGGAAAGGTGGAGGATTGTCTTATGAAGGACGATTTGACAGTCTGTCCCTGCACAGCAGAGTGTTTCAGTGGAATGAATTCAATCCGCTCAGGCTTTCTCTTTATTAAAGCTAACAGTGTACAAAATGTTCACCAAGGACTCAAACTTGTGTCGCCTCTTTAAAGAGCGCAGCCGCTTCGCTTCGTAGACGTCCAACAGCCAGAGGAACCAGAGGTTAACAGTGAGGGTCAAAGGTCACAGGAGATGTTTTTAATGGAGAATCGAGAGTTTCTGTGACGCTGAAGGTTGTTTTTACTTATTCATGAGCGGAGCACCTTCAGAGGACGCCGAGCTCAGACATGAATTCAGTCTGCTGCTCAGCTCACGCCAGTTTCTTCTTCACTCTTTCCTGACTGGCGTCGGTTTCCTCCATCTTTTCTTTCCTCGTCAGCTCAGATCCCTGAACCGTGACGCCGTCCGTCTTCTGCTGAGGACAGACAGGTCTCGGTGTGTCTGAGAAATGGTGTCTCTGCTTGGAACTGTTGAGGAATCTGTTTGTGTGTCTTCCTCTAACTGTCCCTCTGTCCTCTGTGTCTCTGCCTCTCCTCCCTGCCTTCGCCCAGGAGTGGAAAAACTAGTGCTTTACTTCAGTGACACGGCGTGGTACGGTAGCAACTTTTTTATCTTCCTCCTCCATCTCTTCTCCGTCCTCTTCCTGATTCCTCTCTGTCCCGTCCAATGAGACGGTTTGTGTTGTGTCCCTCATCCTGTCCAACGTTAAAGCTGTACCATCGCCTCTGCCGCTGTCACTCTTTATCTCCACATCCTGCCATGTTTGATGAATCTTTTAGCTCAGGTTTGGTCTCCACCAGCTCCAGAGAACTAAATCTGTCTCTTCAGCTGCTCCATGTCTTCACCAGCGTTGTGTTTGAGTCCTCGACGTGCGGTTTGTTCTGCCTGTGTTCGTTATCCAGGATGTTGTTGTGAACACTGGGAGCAGGTTTTTGGCCTGAACAGCTCATTTAATTGATAAATTAAGTCTAATTATCTTGTGTTGATGCTTTGGTCTGGGACAACACGTCAGAGAAACTAGAGTCTGAAGCCAAGAGCGTGTTGGCAAACAGCGAGTTCAACAGCACCAGTGGTCTCCTTCTGAGGGAGGGAGCTGGTGCCCCTGAACGCCTCAAAGACCACCTCCTCTTCAAAGTGAATTTAACCAAAAAGTGTCCGTCAGCGCCGTCTGTCTGCTGGTGGGTTCTGCTCAGGTGGTTTGGTGATAGAGAGCCGCTGACAGGCTGCACAACATAAAGAGCTGATATGCAAAGTAAAGTACTTTCAGGTAAAATGAATGAGCAACTTCTCGCACTCCCAGGCCGCCTCTCAAGACTGTTTTACCCATGATTCATTGCTCCCCGGAGGACAGGTCGCACCTTCTCCTTCACACTGAAATGAGCCCGGTAAAGCCGAGTCCAGAGGCTCGTAAGGAGGCGGCGCGGAGTTAAAATTATCTTTCTAAACGCCTCTTAAATTTTGTATTAGATGAGGTCCACTTCACTCCAGCCTGTTCAGTCACTTGAAGCAGTCGAACCGCTGGAGATGAGATCGCTCAGGGTGCCCTTCATTTCCTCAGCGTGATGGAGTGAAGCCGCCGCCTCTCCGGGGAAATTATGTCATGTCCGAGCGGCGCCGAGGACTGTGGGAGTTCTGATTATTGGTTAATGTGCTGATGTTGTTGGACTTGATGTCAGGCGTTTTCTGGATCGTTAGGCCGCAGATGAGATACACAAAACACTTCAGCAGTAAACTGAGGACACGCAGCACGTTCTCAGAGACAGACGCCAGGATGTGGTCTCCTTTCAGCCCCTTTAACCTCCCAAATGTCTCGTTTCCACAAACTCACCTCGCTCATGACAAAAAAACTCAGACCACAGACCTTTAAGCACCTCCAGAAAACTGGAGCAGCGGATCAGAGCTGCAAAGGTCAGACGTGTTGGTTTGTGTTTTCACTGTTTCTCCCTGCATTGACAGACCTGTCCGTCAGTTTGGGAGCAGCCCGAGTCATCAACAACATCAAGTCTCGATTGCTTTTATTTAATTTATCTGTATCTTAAACTTTATTGTTCATTCACTGCACTCGTTTGCTTTGAACACTGACTTTTTAAAGCTTCTGAAAACTGAAACTCAAAGGGTGAAACATCAGCAGAGATCAGACCAGTTAACAGTATCAAAATACTACAGTAGAACTCTGTAAAACGTGGTATTATTGGTACTAATACTCTGAGTACTGTCGCACTCAAACTTCATGTTTATTCATTGTTGTTCCAGCTTTGATCGTGGAGCTTCTTGATGATGTGAAGTGATATTACTCATCTCAGGAGCCTCCAGGGACCAATCAGAGGACAGCAAAGAGAGGGAGGGGGTGGTCAGGGTGGATCAGCACTTTGTACGCCAGCAAAGTGTGTGTGTGTGTGTGTGTGTGTGTGTGTGTGTGTGTGTGTGTGTGTGTGTGTGTGTGTGTGTGTGTGTGTGGGAGAGCGCATGCCATTGTTGTTAAGGTGTGAACGTAAGTAGTGTGCTCGTGCTTATAATCCACTACAATTCATCAGGTGGAGTGACTGTCAGGCCCTAAAACAATACAGGTGTTCAGAGGATAGAGAAAGCATGTGTGTGTCTGTGCGTGTGTGTGTGTGTGTGTGT